>JAHWFP010243052.1:0-34001 GCA_023313725.1 Lithobius niger
CGGCTTCCCAGAACTCTCATGAAACTCACTTTTCATTCTTGAACTTAATTTTTAGTGTGGGCATACGTCCCTGGCACTGAAAAGTTAATACTATACACGTTAAATGAAAATTTGCCTATTGGTTGGTTTAATACCCTTGGAATTTAATAAGAATTAATATGACAAATATTTGATGAGCATTCATAACGAGTTTTGTTTTGGGCAGCTATACTATACAGCAGTTACACCAATCAGGCCCATACATTACACAATGTACCCATAGCCCCATTCCTACCATTGAAAGAGTGTCACCAAGTTGAGAATAGTTTGGTCCTTTAAAGAATATTCACAAACGAAAACAATGTACAGTTTATCCACTGAATAACACTTCTGAGGATTAATGCAAAACCCTTGATCACGATTCTTTCTTACTATAGAAAAGTTGAAGTTGCGATTTGGCGTTTTATATATCGCTTCTTTTTCTCGAGCATTTTACTCATTTGAAGTATTTTGATATTTGCAAATTTTTCATGAATTATTAGTTGCAATACATATATACTTTTTTTTTAATAAAAGAAAAGTTACAATACCTGAGTGCAATAACTGTTGGGCGCACAAGCTCAACCGACAACATGCTTGGCCAGTCTTTATGGCCTTTTTAGCATGAAACAACAAAATTACCTACCTCAATTCTTACCCAAAGAGCTTGCTCATTTGTTTTGCATAATATTGATCAAGTTTTTTTCTCTCTTGAGTCACAATTTTAAGTTTTTGCTTTGCAGCTTCATTTTTTGGATCTAACGCAATGACCTTACCGAGGTCTTCATACGACTTCTCGTAATCTTTTAAATTTAAGTAGGCAACACCTCTTCGATAATACGCCTTCACACTACTATCGTCTTTGCTCAATGCTTTAGCACAGTTTTCAACAGCGTGGTCAAACTTGCCAGTTTGTAACTGGCATGCAGCCATATTAAGATAGCAAGCTACATGAAGGTTTGTCTTTTCCTCAAATTCTTCTGGACCTACAAAAATTAATAATTTTGCTGCTTTGCTAAACCTGTAAAAAGCTCCCCTAATGAGACCTTTTTGAAAAAGCTTTACGCCAATATCTTTGTGGTGGGCGGCACGCTCCAGTTTCAAGTGGCTGTCCAACTGATGAATGTCTGGTTGCTCTTGAAATGAATGAAGTTCAATTTTAAATTTAAATTCAATTGTATCACACAAATCAGTCCTTTCTAAATCAAATGAATTATTAGCACTTCCAACTTCCATAAATTCTTCTTTCTTGATTAAACAGAGTGCCTCACACACTTCTTTCTCCGTCATAAACAATAAAATCTTATCAATACTTCTGCCAATGGCTGAATCGCATTCCCCAGCTACAACTTTACACGCTTCATTCAGTTTAAATTCAAGAGGATATTCCTCGAGTGATGGTCCAGACTGTTGTTCTATCGACACCACACAGTCAGAAGTGGGACGAGGACACATCAGACCTTGCCCTTCTGTAATAATTGTTTTATGTAAAGTGCGTTCAGAATCCAACCAACCAGTAATTATTTCAGGAATTTCTGGAGAATCAGGAGTCGTATCATCAGAATATGGACTGGAGTCACCACTGTCTTCCACTTTGGTAAGGCTTTGTGTGAACATCATCTTTAAAACTCTTTTCACTGCCTCTTTAAATATCTCCAGCTGAAAAAAAACAAATGATGCAACAAACTAATTATTACTGAATAACTTTAAGGAAGCTACTTCAAGAGATTTCATGCTTGCACGATAAAAAAAAAATAGGCAGGAGATAACACCTGAGAATGCCCACATAAAGATTAAAGACAGTGAACTAATGTCATTAATGTTGTAAAAGAATGCTCACACTTGTATAAAACGCGGTAGTTTTTGACGAGACAGACTTAAAAGGATATAGCCTCTCCCCATTTCTCACAAAAAAATAGGTTTTGCAACAATTAGGCAGGTTTGATTGACTGTAACAAAACTGTGTGATAAAGGAAATACAGCACGGAAACAAGAATGCGGCTAGATAAGATCGTGACTTAAGAAAAATTGTACGACATAAAGACAGATATTGAAGCTCGAGGAGGACTGAAAGGTGGTTGTAGAAAAACTAGGAAAGTTCATTTTTGACTTTATTTTGGCATGAAAAAAGCAGAATTTCAACACTGCTAATACTAACCTTCAGTACTATATGCCAGAATCGCTTAGTTTGTGCTTTTCCATGCCCTAATTAAATTATTTTAAATTTGTCCCGTTATTAATAATTATCAATTGTAATAATCTAGCTTTCCGCTAGAGACGCTGTTTTCATTTCTTTATATGTGAGTAGCGCCCCAATGCTTTTCCCATATCACTTTTAGAACAACCGATTTCAAAAGTGAGGAGGCTGGAGGGTTCTACTGAAAACAATTATTTTAGGATAGTAAAAAGCCAAATTTATCAGTGGGGAAGGGGGGGGGGGGCAGGTTAAAATTGGTTTCTATAGTCTAAAACGGACATATAAACTACCTGTAAATTCTTGCATTCAGTTTCTGCAATGATTCTTTCCCTTGAGGTTTCTTCTCTCTCTAGATCTGGCCCGCTGCGTAACCTCGACTGCACTTGTGTCACGTGCAGTCCCTCCTATAAAAGCTTTCGGCGAGGCAGCCCGCCATCTTTTTTCCTCTCGCTAAGTCATGGTGGTGACACAAGAGGGAAGGCAGGGTGGGTACAGGTAGTGTATATTTCCTTTTTAGGCTTATAGAAACCAATTTTAAGCGCCCCTCCCCCCGTTAAATTTGGTTTTCTATTAGCTGTTTTGGAAATATTCACTACCTGTACCCACCCTGCCTTCCATCTTGTGTCACCACCATGACTTAGCGAGAGGAAAATACCTGTACCAAATGCAATTCTTGCATTTACATTAGACCTCGTCAATTTAAGGTGGCGGGTGTCACCTGACGGGTTACCCCGAGGTTACTAGCTGGATCCCCCAAAAGTTTAATAACTTAGCACTTTATTGAAACAAAGATAATGTGAAATAGAGGATCTGGTTCTCTTTTGTAAAATTTGGTGGCCCCGAAAAGGGCCTTTTTTTAGAGACGAGTCTTGCTTCTGTCTTAGAAACTGCTCCGGGAGGTTGGACAACACATCTGGCTGCAACGATGGCTCCCAGACGGTGTAATCCATCTTCTTGTCTTCACATGTCACTGAAGTAGTGGCTTGTGAAGATGGATTGACTTCTTCAGGATGGCCACTTGAAGGATTTCAGCAATTGAGACATGGCTGTGGAATGCCCAAGAGGCAGAGAGAGCACCGAGTTCATGAGCGATGACCCTGATGTTGTTGTCAGACCGGTCGATGTTGAGATCTTGATAGGCATTGTGGATGACAGTTTTAATCCATGTTGCCATCATAGTGGCTCAAGTGATGCCAATGTCGTCCTAGAGGTTTAACAAAATTTGGATTCTGCCCTTGGGGCATTCGTCGACGTCCGTCCTTTTGATATAGTAGCGTAAAAGCATGGACGGGACAGATTAAACGTTCAGGTTCATCGCCGATAATGTTTGTAAGCGCTGGTATGATGATCGACTTAGACCTTTCCAAGGGTTTCTGAGTCTTGGCTTGAAAGCCTGGGCGACGTCGAAGGTGGATGAATTTGCAGTTGTCAAAGAAGAAGCAATAAGCAGGATCGCTTGAGAGTGCTTGTATTTCACTGTATCGGAAGCGGACACAAGTGTTGTCAGAAAGATGGTTTTGTGGGAGAGATGACTGATGTGGCTTGTCTGAGTTGGTTCATAGGGTGGTTTCCGTTGGATCGGGTTTCCAAATATACTTAATGTAGGCTACCTCGCATTAATGCACAGACTCGGGGGCGAGTAATACTACGTACATTGTTTAATCGCCATGTTGATCTACCACCTACCAGTAGCACCACTAGCGGCTACTAATCATAAGGCTACATCTTGTTTAATCACTAGAGCGCTCCACAATCTCATCAATGCATTTAGAACAATGGCGAAGTCCTAGTCTGGAAAAATCGTGTGGATGGAAGGGTGTTCAACTTCGAAAGATTTTAGAAGTGCTAAAATGCAGAAGTCCCCAAGGAGATGCGTGTTGCCCGAACTTTGAGAACGGAGTTTAAGGCGAAACATGTGACAAAGATGGTGGAGCCTTTGAGACCATCTTTGAAGATATCGTGGAAGAAGACTAGCAGATGGAAGATGGGGATTGATTGGATTAGTTTTCCTTGTGATACACCAATGAAACCATCTTTTCCAGCGGCTGTCGTACTCTTCTTGGTTGACTCACGTATTGTCTTGCGATTCTTGCGACTTGGTCTTCAAGAATGCCTGCCTCTTTGATGAGTCCGATGATAGTAGCCATCCGTGAAGAAGTAAGTTTGCCGGGTTAGGGTGGTAGATTGTTCCCTTTCTTTGCGTTATGAGGTCTGGGATGTCTGGCAAGCTTCTTGGTCGGTCTATGAGAAGGTTCAGAAGTCGGGGGAACCAAGGGTCACTGGCCAGTTTGGTGCGATCAGGAAGAATTGGCCTTGAAACTGTTCGATTTTTTGCAGGATTTTTGGAAGAATAGTGAATGGCGGGAAGAGGTAGGCGTAAAGATTCTTCCATGGGAAGGTTAGTGCATCCACTGCCCATGCTTGGCTTTCAGAAAAAGGGCTGATAGATTGAGTAAGTCTGGCATTGTTCGTTATGGTGAATAGGTCGATCACCGGAGTTCCCTATGTTATGAACAGAGACTCGCAAATGGATTTCTTTAGAGTCCATTCCCATGGTGGCAGTTTCTTGAGAGATAAAGCATCCACTATGACGTTTCGGTTGCCTGGGATGCGAAGAAGAAGGAGGGTTGTTTTCAAGGATTGACATACGTTGTAAATGGCTGATGAGATTTGATGGAGTTGGCGTGAACGGGTTTCGCCTTCATTCAGAATGTAGGCTACAGCCATTGTTTAGTTTGGCTGGACTTGGAGTACCTTGCCGTAAATCATGTGCTGGAAGTGTAAGATAGAGTTGAGAATTGCTTTCATTTCCAGTAAATTTACGTATGCAGTCCTGAGTGCAGGGAGGTCATGTTCCCAAAGCTTCATGGTGATTGATGTGGGCTCCCCACACTTCTTGAGATGCGTCCGTCAGGAGGTGGAGGTCTGGAATTGGCTCTTGGAGAGGGACGGATTGTGAGGTGTTTTTGATATCTGACCACCATAGGAGGTTTTCGAAGGGGAAGTTTCTGTTTGTCGGCTTTGTGGCATTCTCTGGTAGTAGAGTGGAGCCCCAAATGTCGATGCGAAAGTGATGGAAAGGGCGAGTCACCCATCTGCAGTAAGGGACAAGATTCGCCATGGAGTCCTTTTTCCCTATCAAGGAGATGAGCTATCGTAGAGTGTGGTGGTTGGTTTGCTGAAACTCTCGAGCGTGATTTAGGAGGTCTTAGATTCTGTCTGGTGAAGGAGAGATTGTTGCAGAGAGGAGGTTGAATGAAGCCCCTAAGAAAATTAAGTTCTGGGTGGAAGCGAGTCGAGACTTCTTTTGGTTTATCCCAAAGCGTAGCTCGTTCGGTTGAGGATTAATTGTTATTGGTTTGGGTTGTTTAACAGCTAGCCAACCAGGTACACGTTTGCGGTGAGTTGAGATTGGTGTCGGTGTGCTAGGGCGGGTTTCAGGACTGACTTGAAGATTTCGGGTGCAACGTTTAGGCCAAAAAGCAGGCATTGAAATTCGAAAACGTTTCTGTTGTATATGAATAGAAAGAGATGAAGGACGAAAGCATGAAGTGGGACGTGAAGATAGGCAACTTCTAGGTCTATGGAGATAGTCCATTCGTTGGGTTTGAGAGACTGTTGGATACTGTTTAAGACTTCCATCTAGAAGTGGTGGTTCTCTATGAAAAGGTTTGAAGTTGAAGATGAGTCTCTAGACTCCAGATTTACTTGGTCTGAAGAAAATGGAGCTGTAAAAATTCTGGTCGAAGTGGGTTTGGGCTGGGAAAGAGGGCTTTCTTTGAAAGTAGTTCGTCCACTTCAGCTGAAAATTGTTGAGAATGTGTCGGATCAAACTTCTGGGAGGAGGGGGGGGAGAGAGAAACAAGTGGTGGTTTGTTCAGGAAGATTGGTCGGAAACCGTCGGAATTGATGGGAGAATGAAGGGGGTTGGTCAGCTTTATCCAGGCCAGGAGGAGAAAAGTGGTGACGGCAACCACCGACTGGAATTGATGTGAATTGAGAGGGGTCATTGACTTTTCCGTGATTTGCTTTTACAGCCAGGGGAAATATAGCGACTGCGCCGGTCCAGGGTTGAGCTTCGTTTGTAAGTTACCGGATTTTCGCTTGTTGGGGAATTTCCCACGAAAAGGCTGATTGGTGTCTTGAGGATGTCTCCCGGAGTCATAGCACGAGTTGGGAGGGCGGTATGAGGACTGTTTGGTTCCATCGTCTTTGCGATTTTGGTTTGGGTTGAATTTCTGATTTTGTTGTTGGGTGAAGCTTTGCTCCGTTTGGGGTGAGATTCTTTGGGCTTTCGCAAGATGTCAAGGTTAGGACCGAGGGAAAGAATTAGACCATGGAAGAGAGTTTCAGTTTCATGAAATGGTTGGATCACGAGAATGTGCCATGTTTAATCGCTGATGTTCGAAGTTGTGCCAAGGGCGATGCCACGAAAAGCAGGTTGGAATTGAAGAGTGCTTCCGTGAACCAGCTGAAAAAGTGGTAGGTTGTGAAGGGACGCTTTCATGAAGAGTTCTGTTACGAAGAAGTAGATGCGTTTCGCTTCGGTCCAGCCTGACTCAGTGGAAAGTCTCTCGCAGAGAGCGTTTATTGTGGTGCCGAGGACATCGGCGTGGGACGCAGCTCTGAGGCCGAAACGAAGAATCTTGTCATTCTCTTTGAGGCCTGCAGATGGGACCTCGGCTTTCTTGGGGATGAATAAGGCGGTGCCAAAATCTATCTTAGCTACGGCTGTCAGAAATTTGTATTGAGAGTAAGTTTCAAAAAGACGAGGGTTGGCAGCGTCATCTCCAAAGGAGCAAAAGAAGCTTCACAGCTGGGTCTTGGGGGTGGAGGGTCTTAATCCAATTCAAGTGGTTCACCTGTGCTGAGAAGACTAGGGATGGGTCGGTTTCATTTTTTTTGACTTCGGTTCCGGTTTCGGTTTTCGCCCCCACAAAACCTCGGTTTCGGTATCGGTTTTTGCCACCATTCAGCCCAAGCAGCTATTTCTATTTTTTTTTTCCTGTAGCAGTAGTAATACTGGCTTCTAACTCACTCCTTTTTCACTTTCAGCCGCGTGATAGACCATGGGTATAGCTGTGGCACCAGTTTCCTCTATTTTAATGAGTAGGAGCTTTGTTGTCATTCATACATAGAAAATAATAATTATTTAAAAATATAAGGACATTTTTGATTTTTCGAAAACCGTACGAAAAACCGACACAAAATCTGAATCCGTTTCGGTTTTCAGTAAAAACCGAAAATTTGGTTTCGGTTATTGACTCATCCCTAGAGAAGACCACCATTGCGAGGAAGAGTGGTGAGAAGAGTCGGTGATTTGTAAAAGCGGATCCTTTGGGTTCTTTATTGAACTTTAGGTGCTCGAGCGGTTTAGCACTTTATTACGTTCTTTACTTTCAGTTAGCATTAAAGTTCGATAAGCCTATAGCTTCTGTCTCACAAGCCTTGAGCAACGCCGAACCTGGCTATGCTCAATTCGATCATGAGGCATTATCTATTGCCTTTGGAGTAAAGAGATTCCACCAGTACTTGTTTGGAAGAAGGTTCATTTTACAAACTGATCAGAAAGCTTTACTGTGGGTGTTCAGCACTAAGGTATCCATTCTGGCAATGGCTGCTACACACATCCATCATCGGGCGTAATACCTAAATGGGTAAGATTTTAAACACACACCCGGTAAAGAAAATTTAACTGCGGATTTCGTATCCCGAATACCTATTCCTTACGAGTCTTCTTCCAAACAACCACCTGACTGGCGAGTCATGAACCTTGAACCAATCGAATCCGATTTGGCCGACCAGCTAGAGAAATCGCTATAAAAGATAAAATGCTTTCAACACTGTACCATTATACTAATGATGGCTGGCCGGAAAAAATCGAAAGCTAAAGTCAAAAACCATTTTTCATTCGATTTCATGAATCCATCTCTAGATGACAATACAAATTTTGGGGTCACACTTTCATAATTCCTGAGGTATTAAGACCACAGTGCTAATCGAATTACATCTAGGCCACTATGTCAACAAAACTCGGAAAAATTACGAAAAAAATTTACCGCACACTTTCACAATCAAAACAACAGCTTTGTCTTGCGAACTTTCGATAGCTTGGGCTGCTATCTTCTTCGGGCCTCAAGGAAATAGTTCGGACTTTCTACATTTTCCACTCAGTTCGACGAACTATCGCATTTGAATTTGGCTGCCAACGTTGCCTCCTGTATTTGTGTTGCGGGCCTAGATCGTTCGTTCCTATTCTCCACTGACAATGAAGTCGGCCAGCCAGATTGTTGCTCACTAAATGCTTCACTCTAGGAAATGAAGGGCCTTGAATGTTCATCAATTGCACATTTTTCTTCTCATGCTCTTGAATTGCAATAGATTCAAGACACCTGAGATGTGGATCTCTTGTGGAATTTGACCTAATCAGTGTCTTCGTCTGCTTCCAGTCAAGCTCGTGCTCAGTCGATGTTTTTAAAAATCTAGGCCACTGTGGCATTGTTTGAATTAATGCACTTGCTCGTTCTTGGGTATGGTGGCCAAAAATTGACGTTGACCTCTAGAAATTGTTAAGACATGTCAGCAGTGTCAGCTAAAGAGGGATACTGACGTTACCGTTAAAAAGTACTTCTGGGAAAGACCTGCATCTGTATGAAATAGGCTTCAGGTTGATTTTTGCGACCCATTTGGAGGGAAATGTTTTTATCGTGACAGAGGTCTACAGTAAATTCCTGTTTGTATACCGTAATTTCACGTGTATAACCCGCAGGTTATAAGACGTTTTTTCTTTAAAAATCGGGAATGTGGGTTAAACGAGTTTTTTTTTTTTACACGCAAAACAAAAAAAAGCCAATTTCTTAATAGGACAAACATTCACCTATTCCCGCAGCAGTGATGCGAATCGTGTGAAAATTGAGTTGAAAATCATAATTTTCTCTTTTCGCCACGCATCTCTTGTAATAATTCATGAAAAGGTACAGCTAGGGGCAAGGGGTAATCATCTAACTAGAAAATCGCATAATTGGAAGAAGTTATACAGTATAACGAATTATCGTCTAACACGAAATTCGTATAATGGATAATTGTCTTAACAGGAAATTTGCATAATGGAAAATCGTCTAATGTCCCTGCCTCGCTCGCGCTACAGCGCTCGCTGCAGCTATACATATAACATCAGAAACCCCAGGTATATTATTGTCCAGTTAGAAGTTTATCCGTTATACGATATTCCGCTTAGATGATTTTCCAGATTTTTTTATTTATGCAGATATTAGACAATTATCCCATTAGACGATTTTCCAGTTAGACTTTTGTCCGACACCCCGTGCAGCTATTGTGTCAATATTTCAGTTGTTTTAATTGTTAAGATCAAAATTTGAACTCAACTTGTAATTAATAGCAGCCAATTTCGTTCTATGTTCGAGCATCGCGTTGTTGATCACTTACTCAGCTCTGGTCTAATATAATTTTCTGTCCCCGGACAAAGAGAAGTGTCTGGAGCGCATAACCGATAAGCAGCATTGGCATTTTCACGGACGAACAGTCGTGAACTTCTGGTTATTTATGGTACGTACCCCAACCCTATAAAATCTCGATGGTTTAATTTGCTAAAAGGTATGCAGTATAAAGATAGTATACAGTATAAAAAGACAAAATAGCTTTTATTTTAGCTTGGGTTACAAGATAATAAATGTGTTGGAAGGCCAATGGCCAGGTATAACGGTACGCACTAATTAGCTCGCTCAAACTTTGTTAAACCTTGTAGATTACCCGCGGGTATGGGGGCGCAGGTTCTACAAGTTTGTTTTTACACAACCGCTTTATTTTTCAGTGGTGCGGGTTATCTGGGAAGCAGGTTATACGCGTGAAATTACGGTATATCATCATTTCAACAATTACCACTAGTGTAATTAAAGTATTTCAAGATCTATTTGCTAGTGCTGCTTATGGCCTACGCCAAACCATCGTGTCAGACAATGGACCTTAATTCACTAGCACTGAATTTGAATCGTTTCTGAAAATAACTGCAGTGCAGAAAACACAGACCGTAATTTAAAAAGAAGCATGAAAGCAAGCGTATCCCAGGGTTTAAAGGTAGAAAAAGGATTATTAATTACTTAACGCAGGCTCGAAACATCCAACATTGCACTTCACAAAACGCTCCATCGAAGCTATTTCTCTAACTCAATGGCCGCATAAGGTTATCGTTAATATTCCCGTGAACCAAGCCAAAGGCCGAAAATGCACACATGGTCGTACTCCACTTTTTCATTAATGAAGGTGACCGTAGTGTTGGTACACTACATGTGTATTCAAGTATGCTAACTATAGTATTTAGATCCATGGTCCACACCACAGACCATTAAATGTATTAGTACACTTAAGTCATGTCCAATAAACCTATATATAGTGAGGCAGCTACCTATGTCAGGTGCTGCCTCTTCAACTACGTGCTACTGAACACCCTGCGTGCGTGCGCATGCTTAGGCCACACTTTTATAAGATACCTCAAAGCCTATCTTACAGTCTCCTTGTCTCGTAGTGACGTGACGAGATGGGCTTGTCGCTCGTTCACACTTTTGTTGGTTGTGTAACGAGGAGACTTTACGAGTCGACGTATTGCAACTAGATAATTTTAGCCTTTTTCAGATTGGCACGGGTAATGCTCAAATTCAAAACAGGAAATACTCAATCGTATTTCGTGAATTTTCAACAGCCTGTATGATGAAAAGATGTTAATTTTAGTGCTCCTCTCTTTGTCAGGCTCTCACAGTTAAGTGCTTCTTACTGTTCACGTTATTCAGTAGGAGAGGTGAAATTAACATCATTTCATCATATAGCCTATTGAAAACTCGCGAAATACGATTGTCTATTTCCCGTTTAAATTTGAGCATTACTCGTGCGAATCTGAATTTACAAAATTCAAAGTAATACAATGGTTAGCTTATTATCGCTTTTGTCAGGGACGACTATGGTGCAGCGGTAACCCGCTTGACGTATGACTTTTTGCTCTCGCCCAGACACCCCATCCATCTGCTGTGGTGGTACTGATGTAGACTACTGGCCATAGGCCTGTTCCGCCGACGTCAGTTGATAATGTCCTTTTATGCTAGATACGAATAACCGGTCCGAGACCTAGAACGATAGTGCTTAGACTTAATCTCCAACTCATATCTACTTTTTTACTATCAATAGATTTTTTAAACTACATTCTTCTTTCCATTAATAACGTTGTGCGTAGATACAATGCGTTTGTTGGATTTTCTTACTGTCATCGGCTTTGATCTTTCTTCTTTGCCTCAAGAATTGTGTTCGCGCGCACTGGCAGATAGTCGGAGCGGCGGCGTCGTCGAAGAGTTCGATTGTGCCATTTTTTCAAAAGAAGAAAAAGAAGCTGTAAATTGGGAGAAAAATTTCTCAAGTTGATAAAATTTGCTTTCTATTTGCTTTGTCACGGTTTGGGATAGCTGTGCTTGCATAACATCCATTTCTGGCGTTGACCGGAACTTCGGTGGATTTATGCTAAGGTGGTAATTTCTAGTCATAATAGTGCAGAAAAGTTGGTCTTCGACTTACTAATCACTATCCCAAAAGGAAAAAAAAAATCTAAATTTTTTTAGAGGTGCCCACCTGGGCCTAAACTTTAACATTATACGTCAATGGGAAAAATTGCTAATTCTAAAAAAAATAGTTTTGACTACTTTAAAATACAGCTGTTTACATTATCTCATTTTGCACTCTCAGAGACCACTAAATGAAACCAAAATCAGAAACAATTTTTTTTTTTCTTCCAGAAAACAATGCGAGTAGCCAGCTACCAACCTAGGAAAAAAAAAGGATTTTTTGCCAATTTTATGCTGTTAATTAAAACGAAGTTTAGGGACAAAAATATATTTTTTTCAGAATTTATTCTAGTCTCTTTTAGTGGTCAATGAAAGTACCAAATGAGGTAACGTAAAAAAGCTGAATTTTAAATTGGTCAAAAATCATTTTTTAAGAATTAGCTATTTTGGCCATAGACTTATAATGTTTAACTTTAGGCCCAGGTGGGCACCGTTAAACTTTTTTTCATATTTTTTTGCTTTTAGGATAGTGAATAGAAGGTAGAAGACCAACTTTTCCGCACTATTACAATTTGAAATTAGAAAAAACCTAATTTTTCCATGGTCAAAATTGGTTTCTATCATCTTAACGAAAATATATACTACCTGTAAATTTGTTGAATTCAGTTCCTGGGTGCTCTCATTGTGTCTTGAGGTTTTTCGCTCTCTAGATCCGGCCAGCTGCGCAACCCCACCGCTCCTACAAAAGCGTTCGGCCTGGGTGCGGCTGAGATTTTTTTTCCCCTTTCAATATGTCAATAGGGGAAATAGAGTAACTTTACAGGTAGTATATATTTGTGTAAAAGGACTATTACATCCATTTTGACATGCATGTTTTACTTTTGGGTCACTTACACAATAAACACAAAAATTGCGGTAGGAATACGTTACGTACGTACGTCCGTTACAACAATTTGATTACTGCGTCACCAAAACACGATACGGAGGTTGCCATTGTTTTGCTGGAACGCGCAGAAATTAATGCCGACAGATGGTGCTTATCGGTTTCGACTCGCAGCCGATTACGATAGCTGTATTGGCTGTGAGTAGCTCAAGCGTTTCTTCATTTCAGCCTTACACGGGAGGAAAGATGATGTGTTATCGAATTGCCAAATTTGTCTGGCCACAAATTTGTCGGAAGGCATGGCATTAATCCAGATTTTTTAGATTTCGGATTGCTGGAAGTCTGTGATGTTAAGTGAGGGGTTGGTAGGATTTGCTTCTGTAGAGGGACGACGAGTCGGAAAATGGAATGGGTCATGACGAGAAAAGTTGAAAGATCCCAGGACTGCAGTTTGAGTGGAAGCATGAGATTTTGTAGCGGTGCGCTGAGAATGAGTTTCGTTTCCGTACTGGAAGATTGGGACGGTGAACTGGTCTGGTCTTGGATGTTGGAGCCTTGGTTGGGGCAGTTGGCTTTCTGATGGGCTGAAAGGGGACGATGATGTATGAGCCCAGTCGACGGTAAGGGGGAAAGTTTCTGGATTTGAGCATCAGATAAAAGAGCTCTGGTGTGGAGTTTTGCGTTGGATGCTTGGAGGTTTAAAATGTTCAGTTTCAGCGTAGTGACTTTCAAACGAGTTTTAGAGAGTTTCGATTGGAGTTTGTTGATGTGAAAAGCAATAGGTGTGTATTCGATTCCAAACGTCTAATGCTTCTGTCTGACAAGTCAATGTTTGTCCTAAAAAGACTACACAAAACCGAGGGGGTTGGACATGTCCGGAGATCTTGGAATGAGAAGCATCATTGTCCACACCAAAGGTTACCGAAACGGTGGGGGGGGGGGGGGGGAGACAGTGTTGGAGCAGTAGCAACAGTAGTCGTGGATTGAATTGGCTTACATGGGATGGAGTGAGTTGACGCGGGATTGTCACCACTGGAGGTCAAGTTGGCACCGGAAGATGTGAGTCTGTGAGAGTTGCCGAAGATATGGCAGGAACAGAGGTTGCCGATGTATGGATGGAGCTGCGGTCGAGACGGAGGTGGGTTGAATCGTAGCGTTCGATGATGAATTGGGAGGCAACTTGGTTGAAGACAGAGCGAAAGCGAACAAGTTCCACATGAGGAAGCTGAAGAAAAGGTTGACGAAACAGGTGTGGGTTGGACTGAACATGGAGTTGAGCCTTTGGATTCGTTAGGAAGACTTTTTCATCTGGTCATTGCACTTTTTTGCGGCAATGTTGGTAATGAAAATCCAATCGTCGGGGAGGACGGTGAGGAAGATGGAGCACGGGTCGTTAAAATAGTCACATCGACGGTGCGTTTGACATCCTGTGTGAGGGTCGCGTCTTTTTCAACAGGATACGATCGGAGCGCATTTGGAAGTTTTGGGCACTCTTGCATTAGCCACAATCCAGCCATGATGTAGCAAGAGAGCGCGGCCGATGATTGAGTGTTTCCCCCACGAATCTGGGGACTCATTGTACCAGCGTATTGACAGCACAACGAGGACAAAAAGAAGGGACGCGCGAGGGTGGGAAACCGGTAGTCTGTCAAGACCATTCAAAACTAGAAAGGAGAGGGGGACGGTATGAAGGTTGTCGGGAGAGGGAGGAAAAGGTGCATGCAAAAGGGTAAGAAAAAAAGTTTCAAGATTTCAGCCAAAGTTATGGTGTTTTTTTTTTTTGTAATTCATGATATTCAGATTGAAAAGTCGGGCTTCAGTCGAGGGGATGTATTATTATTCTTTGTTTTTTTTAAGGGTGAGGCGAGGAGGAAAGGACCGGGAGGTCAAGGGTTAAAGACGGGCAGGAAAAATGACGATGCTGAAACAAAGAAAGTAGTCACAGAATGAGGTTTGAAGGAAGCAGTCGGTGAAGAGTTCCAGCAAACACCACATCAAAATTCAATATGACAAGATTGCAGGCCTAACCACTCAAGCGAAGGGTGGTGATAGGCGAATGGGCCAAGATGAAGGTTCTTCCAGACGAAGACAAGGTCAACAGGTGAAGGGAAGCAAAGGGTATACTTGCAAGGCGAAGGGTTGACAAGCGAAGGGTCGTCCAAGGGTTGTCAGGCGAAGGGTCATTCAATGGGCGAAGGGTTCCATGGGCGAAGGAATTGCCTTTGGCGAGGGTTAACCAAAACGAAGGGCAAGAGGAGCGAAGGGTGTGTGACAAAAGAGTGAGTAGAAATCAATGGTGCAGAATTACCTGTCACAAAAATATGCGAAGGGTCAAGGGCAGTCCGCAGGCGTAGGGTTACCAATGAAGGCTTCTTGATGAGATGTGACTTTTAATCTATTTTCTTGCACGACTTCTGATGAAGATGTGTCACCGAAAATTCAAGTGTAGGACCACTTGTTCTTTGAGATGTCTTTTAAATACCACTGTAACTACTGGCTGCCGGTGTTTTCAACTGAGGTAGAAGGTAGCCTTCCGGGTGAAAGGTCAGAAATGAAGGCTTCGTAGTAGAAGGTTGTCCTTCAGACGAAGGGTTGCAAACAAAGGCTTTATGAAGTTGCAGCTGTCTATCGGGCGAAGGGTTCACAAAATGAAGGTTTTTTGAGGTGGAACGAAGTCTTCGGTGCGAAACGTAAGAATGAAGACTTCACGGATGATGGAAGTCCATCGTACTGTAAAGTTACCATCTCTTGCTTGCTGACTTGACCGTAATTACCTAATGACTGTAATTAGGGCTAATTAAGCTGTTCTACTCGAACGAAGAAGGAAACATTGGCCAACTTTGGAATGCCGGGTTTTTGGTTACAGTTCCACGTGCGAGACACGTGCGTTCCTTTCACGGAAAGTGTTTCCATATTTTGTGGCGGGAACGAGCCCTTGTAATGAGGATGGTTTGGCGCGAAAAGAGGTCTTTCCCTACAAGAACGCAACAAGGACAGAACTCTATGCACGAACTGTCTTGTTGGACAATTTCTCGATTCATGTGCGGATTGTTAAATGTTTATTTTTGTAAATTGCGTTATGTCTAAGGAGGAAGTAAAGAAGTTTGAATTTAACAAGTCTGCAGTGAACCCTTGAAATTACATTGGTGGCAGCGGTGTAGCCGTACTTTCACGTCGAGGAAGCAGCTGGATTTCATGTCGATTTGTTCGAGTTTCAACGGTCAGGGTGCTGCCTTTGTGTCTACATTGGCAGTGGTGAAGCAAATTGCGTCTGCATCAAGTGTAAAGTAAATACATTGGTGACAGCGGTCAAGCTGGGCTTACACGTTGAAGAAACCAGCAGTTTTGGCTTACATCCGGACTTTCACGTTAAAGGGACACAGCTGCATAGAAAGTCGGCGGTAATGTCAACTTAGATGGTAGTGGTGAGCTTCTCCAACTCAGTGGGTTCACTTTCCACGGCAGAATTTCGACTTAGGCGGCAACCAGCATGGGAGGAAGATTAAAGGGGCTTCCTGTTGTTCAAGAAAGACGAGTCAAGAGACGGAAAAGCTGAGCTGGCAGACAAGATTGCGACTTGACGAGGGACGGAGGACATTCCTATCAGCAAGAGCGGGCGGTAATGCTGCACTTCGTCGTGTGAGAAGGAAAATTTCGGCGAATTCCGGTAATGGAAGAAGCGAAATAGGGTTTGAAGTCATCGTCAATGCAAGTCTGGGTTTGTCAGTTTGGATGTAGAAGTCGTCTTGGCAGCGTCTCCACAACGCGGCAACAGGTGAGCTGTGGCAAACTTTTTTTACACCTTGGTATTAGGGCGTTTGGAAAAAAAAGTGTTGTTTAAAGCTTGCGGGAACTGTTGTGCGTGTTGGTGCTATTTTTTTTTATTGTTGGTTACTTAGGTAATTAAGTAATTTTACAATGGAGTTGCTTAGTGATAAAACTGTGGTTGATTTGAAAGCTGTGTGCGAGGAATTAGGGTTGCATGCGCCTGAGCGAAAGAGTGAAATTCTGGCTATGTTTAAAGGTGAGTTGGAGGGAGGAACTTTGTTGGTGGATGATCTTGAAGAAGCTATTAACCCATAACCGCCTAGATACGAACGTACGCCTTCAACGTACAACAGCGAAAAACTAAGTCCCAGCACGAGCTTTGTGAGGGGTCCCCAAGGAACCTGAGCAAAGCGGGCAGTCACGGCCCAGTGGTCAGCGTCGTCGGCTCCGAGAACCGACCCAAGTACCCATACGGACTCTAAAAAAAGGGTCTGAAAGTTTTTTCAGGCGGTTATGGGTTACAACTGTAGAGGAGGCAAAAAGGGTTATAAATGAAGAAAAAGAGAGGTTAGCTTTTGAAGCGGAGTTAAACGAAATAAGATTGCAGGTGAAAGAATTAAGATTAGAAAGAGAGGAACGAGAGAAGGTTCATAAGAAAAATCAAGCAGCAGTAGAAGAAGATAAAAGGAAATTTGCTAGGGAGCTCGAATTGAGAAATAAAAGCTTTGCTGATGAATTAAGGAGGAAAAGAGAAGCTTGGGAAAAAGAAAAGTTGGAGACGGAGGCGGAAATTATGAAAATAAGGTTAGAAGGGAGGCTAGAATTAAAAACATGAGGTTAGAAGGGGAGGCTAGAATTAAAAACATGAGGCTACAGGTGGAGCAAATGACACGAAAAAGGGAAGAAACTTATAGAGTGGGTGGTAATTTTAAGGATTGGCTGATTGATAAGGGTAAAAAAAGAGTCTGTTTTGAACTTTGCTTCGCTTGCAGACGATTACTGCGCTAATCGCCAAGAAGCAGTTCTAAGACAGGGGAGTGTTCTGACAATGGAAATGGCGGACCACAGGGCAGAAATAATTACCGTGGAGGAGGTAACAATAGTAATGGTTATGGCAGGTATCGGAATGGTAATGGTTATCAAGGTAGTCAAGGCAACAAAATAATGGAGGGAGTGGTAATTGGCAAAATGGTGGAGGCAACCAAGGGAATGGTACTAGTAACTATGGGAACAGTAACAATGGTAATGGTAACAATAGCAATAGTGGTACTAGAAATGGTTCAGGTAATAATGGTACGAGCAATGGTACTACAGCTTCGGCTTACAATGCGCAAGCAAGGCCGCAAGCTAACGACATTAATCAGTCTGGTAGGAGAGCGCCTTTAAAGGCGGACGAGCCACGTAAGTGCTACATTTGTAGCTCGAGCTCGCATTTGAAAAGGGATTGTCCCAACAATGGTACCAAAGCCTCAGTGGGAAATGTATGTACTCAATTGCTAGTGTACACAGTGGAAAAGAGGTTAGCTCTTTTAAAGGAAAAAGTGGTACACACTCGGTGGAAAGCCAGTTATGTAAGAAATGTATGATTAATGGAAAGCCTGGTAGTTATTTGCTGGATACAGGTGCCTTTATGGATGTGGTTTCAAGTAAAATAGTAGAGCCTAGTTCGTTCACTGGGAAAAGAGTTGTTTTGTCGCCAGTTGTAAGTCCAAATGTGACAGACTTTCCTGTGGCAAAGGTAAAGTTGGCTACAGAAGATGGCTACATTATGCTGGAATGCGGCGTGTCGCCATTTTTTTAAGGACGAAACGTACGACTTTCTGCTTAGCCAAAAGTCTTACGAAAAGCTACAGAAAACTGAAACAAAGGTAAACAAAACAAGGACTGCGATAGCTAGGTCGAAAACAGGTATCAATGGAAAGAAAAGTAACGAAAAACAGGCTGTAGATCAATTTATTGATGGTGATGTATTGGATGATCTTTTTAAAGTTGAAGATGAGGAAACGGAGGAAAGTGTTATAAATGTTGCAAGTGAAAATAAGGTAATTGCTGAAATTAGTGTCAAGGTCGAAGATAATGGGCTTGCACAAAATGATAACAGTCGTCCAGTCACAACACGTTTTAGTCAATAAACAAGCTAGTGTTGTGGCAGACTCTGTAAGGAGTACGGAAATCAGTAAAAAGGTTGTAAGGAATGGAAATGTAGGTTTGTTGACAGCAGGAATTCAAGACTTGTTAGCTGTTAAAGCTGAAGTTTTAAAGCAAGGGCAGGTGCTTGGTCCTGGGTTGGAGGGATATCGAGTGGCAGCTGACATTGAAGGTACATCTTTTTTCTTGAAGGATGATGTCATAAGTAGGAGGTGGTTGGCAGCAAATGGAACCAAATTGGGTGATCAGGTAGTGGTACCTAAAATGCTTACGGAGCAACTGGTAAGGATGGCACATGTTAATGCCTATGTTGAGCACATGGCCACGGAAACGAACATTGCCAGGTTGCAAGAAGTATTGCATGTGCCAAGAATGTGTGCACAATGTAAGAATTCGATAGAGTGGTGTGAAATCTGTAAGAAATATAGAAAAGGTGTAAGGAAGGGAGAGGACGAAATGATTTTAGTTCCGGTTGTGGAAGAGCCTTTCATTAAGGTGGAAGTGGATTTCGTAACGCCTTTCAAAGTGACGTCTGACGGAAATACGCATGTCTTAAAGGTTTGTGATAGGGCGACTAGGTATCCTGAAGCGGTGGCTGTCAGGGAGGCTAACTCACACATGGTAGTAAATGAAAACTTAGCGATTTGTTCACGGGTTGGGTTCTCTGTGGAACTCCAATCGATTCTTGGAAAACCGTTTGTTTCTGAACGGGCTGTTTGTTTCTTGAAGGAGTGTAAAATAGGTCTTGTACATAGTAAGCCTTATCATTCGCAGTCTCAGGCTGTAGAAAGGTTGCACAGAACGAGGAAAGACTGTAGCAGGGCTTTGGATTTGGAGTATCCTGACAAAGGGAATGATGTTTTAGCACCAGCTAAGTTTGCAAGTACGTCTACTTCTTGTGAGAAGGCAATCTTCACTCCAGCGGAGTTAGTTTATGGAAGAAAGGTGAGGTTAAAGATGGAAATCGCAGATGTAATGAGGGAAAGATGGAATGATGAGATTGCACAGGTTACTACTAGTAGTGAGGCTGGAGTCAATGTCATGGTAGTGGAAGGAGAGAATGGAGTGAAAGGTAAAGAGCGGTACAGGCGATCTCAGGTGTGGTATTCAGGAGGGAAACCTGGGAATGTCACGAGCAGGCAAGTGAACGAGGAAGCTATTGGTGGCCCTCTGTCTGCAAGGGTAAAAGAAATGTGTAGGTGTCTAGTTGTGGTGAAAGTGGAAGCAAAATCTGTTTTACTGGTCATAAACACGAAGAAAAAAGTAAAGTCTAGGTTAGGATTGACTGGTGATGGCTTGCACATGTTAAATAACTATGCAAAGTGGGTATTGCCTTTAGCTGTCAGTGTGAACAAAGGGGCACCAGACAAAGTGGGAGGGGGCAGCAGTTGCGGGAAAGCTTTTCACAAACTGCATTGGGTGCTTGCTTCTCCCAAGGTGTTGTTGAATTCTGTGTCTGACGAAGTTTTCTTGTTAACATGCAAGGTTTACAGTGTTATTGTTAGCATTGTTTGGAGATGTGTTGCATGTTTACTTTTTTCCTGGGGAAAGGGGGACAAACGCCCTGATGCTGAGTGTAGGGGGGTTTGTCATGGCAAAAATGTGTTTTCTCCAGTGGTGAACAGTACTTTTGAGTTTGATCCAGGGAGGTGGATTGTTGTGTGTGGTATTTTGTGGTGTGGTGTGTTTAGGGTGGCAAGAGAAGTGATGGAGCGAAAAGAAAGTTTTTTTGAAGGCTTTCTTGTGGTGTGTTGTAAGTATAAGTGGATGGATTGCTCGTTACAGAGAGAGTTTCCTGAGTGCTGCAGAGTGTAAAATTGGTGTGTCGTATTTGGTGTGTCAGTGGGGCCGTTTGGCATTGAGATGGTCCTGTTGCCGTGTTGAGGATGTGGAGTGGTGTTGTGGAGTGCAGTGGTGTGTAGCAGTGTGCAGTGGTGGAAGTGTGCAAAAGGTGTTGTGCAGTGTTGCTGTGGTGTGCAGTGCAGCCGAAGTGCAGTGATGTGTTTGTGCTCAGAGGGTTGCAAATCGATCTTTGCCTTCTACGCATCATTCCTGGTGATATGCATCACTAGTGGCCTGCACTTACCGTGATTTGTTGTGGACGAATCACAGCGTTGGGTTGGAGGTGTAAAGTTACCATCTCTTGCTTGCTGACTTGACCGTAATTACCTAATGACTGTAATAAGGGCTAATTAAGCTGTTCTACTCGAACGAAGAAGGAAACATTGGCCGACTTTGGAATGCCGGGTTTTTGGTTACAGTTCCACGTGCGAGACACGTGCGTTCCTTTCACGGAAAGTGTTTCCATATTTTGTGGCGGGAACGAGCCCTTATAATGAGGATGGTTTGGCGCGAAAAGAGGTCTTTCCCTACAAGAACGCAACAAGGACAGAACTCTATGCACGAACTGTCTTGTTGGACAATTTCTCGATTCATGTGCGGATTGTTAAATGTTTATTTTTGTAAATTGCGTTATGTCTAAGGAGGAAGTAAAGAAGTCTGAATTTAACAAGTCTCCAGTGAACCCTTGAAATTACAGTACGGAGGGTTGATTCTTCTCAAAATGAATGACATCCTTCAGGGTGCTCCAAACGAAGGTCATTTGAAGCAAAAGGTAGCCTGCGGGGCTAAGGATCTTCCTTAGGGCGAAGGATAGAACGAAGGGTTCCAGGCGAAGGCTTGGAGTGGAAGAAGCAGGCCAAAGCGAAGGGTCAAGAGCTAGAGTTCCAATGAAGGCTTCTTAAAGTTGAAGGCAGCCTTGGGGGCGAAGGGACACAACAAAGGATTTCTTGAGGTTGAAGGAAGCCTTTGGAGCGAAGGGTAAGAAACGAAGGCATCATAGATGATGGAAGTCTATCGGGCGTAGGGTTTATTCTTCTGAAGCTGAATGACATCCTACAGGGCGCTCCCAAGAAGGCCACATGAAGCTGAAGGTAGCATGCAGGCACAGGCACATCCGATCGAAGGGTAAAACGAAGGATTCCAAGCAACGGCTTGGAGTGGAAAAAGCAGGACAATAGCGAAGGGTCAAGAGAGAAGGGTTTCGAACGATGGTTTCAAGTAGACGGCGAAGGGATCTTGAGGGCGAAGGAGAACGGCGAGCGAAACCCTGCCTCCCCTCGAGTCACCACCATATTAATATCGGTTTCGGTACTTACAGATATTATCGGTATTTTTTGTGTATCGGTATCGGATCTGTATCGGTGTTTATTTACCGATATTTTAGCCGATACGACCAACTTCCGTGCACGCTGGCTACTACACCTAGCTTGTGAGAAACCTTTCCTGCATAGCATCGCTTATATCCCATGACGTCATCTGCACAGCAGCTTAGTGAATTACACGTGTGTGCATTGCCAGAATCAGGGCAGGGCTTCTTGGGATTAGGCCTATCTGCAGTGTACTCTGGGTTTTTTTGTACAGTCGAAGGTACACTTGCGGATCTGCCACCACTGAGAAAAAAAAATTAGAAATTTAATTTTCTTGCACACCAGTTTCATAATGATGAAGTATGCGTTTGACTTTCTGACCCATTGACTTTTTTAAAATCGGTATCGGTATATCTGTATCGGTGTATCGGATCTGTATCGGATTGGCGTGTGAGGGGAAAATCGGTATCGGATCGGATCGGTATTTTTCTGTATCGGTCGATCCCTAATCGAGAGGAAAATTAGATGGCTGGCTATCGCTGTAACACCATTTATGGAGGGTCTGTGCTGGCGCATGCGCAGATGGGAGCGAGGCTGGGCGGATCTAGAGAGTTTAAGATTCCTCCAAAGGGAACTGAACGTAAGAAAATTTACAGGTAGTAGATATTTTCGTGGCGGCGATTAAAGAGCTCAATTTTTCCGGGTTCAAAAATGGTTTCTATTGCCTAATTGAAAATATATACTACCTGCAAATTTTTACATTCAGTTCCTGCAAAGCTTTTCTCTCTCGAGGTTTTTTTCTCTCTCTGGACCGGCCAACTGAGCAACCCCACTGCACATGCGTCATGCGCAGCCCTCCTATAAGAGCTTTCGGATGGCCGCCATCTCTTTTCCTCTCTATATGTCATGTTGGTGACTCAAGAGGGGAGGTAGGGTGGGTACAGGAAGTATATATTTTGGATAAGGCAATAGAAACCAATTTCAACCACGGAAAAATTGGGCTATTTAATTACCGGCACGAAAATATCTACTACCTGTAAATTTCTGCATTTACAGTAGACCTTGTCAATATTTGGTGGCAGCCATCACATGATAGGTTACCCCGGGTTCCTCAAAACGTTAACAAACTTTGCACTTTAAAAACAGAAACAGTCAGATTGTATTTCCTATCTTCTGGAGGGCTTTGTTTCCGTTGTGGAGTGCTTAAGGGGGTTGGACGACACATATGGTTGTGACTGTGGGTCTCAGACAGTCTAGCCCTTTTTCTTGCCTTGACATTTCCCTGAAGTAGTGGTTTGTGAGAACAGTCTGACTTCGCCAGAATGTGGCTTGGAAGATTTCCATGATGGAGAATTGGCTGTGAAAGGCCTTGCAGCGGAGAGTGTTGTGGTCCCCGTGAGCTTTTGTGGACGACCGTCTTGATCCAATTTGTGAACGATAGGAAATGTTGGATTCGGTCTCTGTGACAGTCGTTGTCCATTGTTCTTTCATGTAATATCGTTCAGCTTGAACTGGACATAGTGTTCTTTCGAATTCATTGCCAATAATGTTTGCGATCGCTGGAATCATGATTGGCTTTGAAGGTTCTGAGGGTCTTTGAATCTTGGCTCGGAAGTCCGGACGTGGCCTCAGATGGCTGAATTTGTAGTAATCAAAGATGTCTTGAAGGTACATCTGGAAGCAAAACTGAGTCCCAGATGGTGTAGTCTGTTTTATGTCTTGTCGTGTTCCTGAAAAACTGGCTTGTGAAGACGGAATGACTTTGCCAGGATGTGGACCTTGGCTGCGGCAGATCAGGGAAGTTCACAGTGCCCTTGATACTTGAGCTGTGACCCATGTTGTTGTCAGCGTTGTCGACTTTTCAGGGTTGCTCAAAGATGTGGGATGTTGGGAGTTTTAGCTTCAAAGTGTATGAGGACTATGCATCTGGCTGTGACAACGGGTCCCAGATGACGTAGTTCAACTGCTTGTTACGTTAGTGAGGTTGACAAGGCCGGCGAAGCCTCGCAGCAAATGATGACAGTCCAGAGGAGCTGTCGTGTACTTTGCGAGGTTCAGATGGTTGGCTGAACCTGAAGAGTTTCAAATGGCCAGCAGTGAAGGACGAGTGTCTGAAAGAGTTGTCGATTAACTCAAAATGAACGGCGTTGGTGACAGGTATCATTGGCAAGTAACGCAATGTGACAATTCGTTGCTGTAGTTGTAATTCCTGACCATAACGTCACGAACCGTCGGAGAAGGGCTTGTCACATGGGGCAGTGGTCTCGAGGCAGAGATTCGAGTTGGGTCCCTTGTTATGTTGTTAAAATTTGTCGGCAATCATAAACAAAGCGACGGATTGACTGGAGCTCAAAATCTACCGCAGAATGGCTAGCAGGCAAGCTGGAGAGGCAGAGTAGCTGTATGACAGAGGACGAAGGATCATGACGAAGGACCATGACGAAGGACGAATCCAACAAAGGATGCGTTCTAAAGGCATCTTGAAGTTGGTTCAAAGGTGATTGGGGAATAGAGGAACGAAGGATTCATCAACGGAAAACCATGTGGAGTCGGTCGAAGATGACGGCATAAGAGACGATCACAAATCAGAGAGGAGGCGAAGGATGAGTCCAACGAAGCGTCAGGTGAAGAATGCACCGAAGGGGGAGCAATGTGCTGGTCCAAGGAATGATATAAGGTCAGCGAGGAAGCAAAAGATCCTTCGGGGCGAAGGATGAGTCCAACCAAAGAATAAGGCGAGAGGAGTGCCATCACAGACCGCCGCAAGGCTGGTACGAAGTTGACCAGAGATCAGCCAGGAGCAAAGGATCTTTCGTGATGAAGGATGAAACGAGGCGAAGGATCCGGCAATGGAAATGTCGTGAAAGCCAGCTTCAAGTTGGTCCAAAACGGTGGCGATCCATAGGTCAGAAAAGAGACATGTTGTGAAAATTTTCTGGCAAAGGGTAACCCCAACGAGCGAACCTTCGAATGAAGAGGTGCGGAGGGGAAGGACCAGTTAAGAGAACTTCTCCAAAACAATAACACAATACCACCAACATAGAACAAACACAGTCCAACAATTACATTTTCGGAGAACTCCAATCTCGTTCTTCAGAATAACGCCAAAACCACGAAAAAGACGCTGAGATGTAAACAAACTTTTCCGTGGTTTTTGCGTTATTCTGAAGAAGGAGATTAGAGTTCTCCGAAAACTTAATTGTTGGACTGTGTTTGTTCTACGTTGGTGGTATTGTGTTATTGTTTTGGAGATGTCTTTAAAAAACCACTGTATCAACCGGTTACCGGTGTTTTCACTCAGTTGAGAGAAGATCAGCGAAGGAGAGAAGGATATTTCGAGGCGAAGGATGGCATAGAGGGATGAAGGTCCGAAGGAGCTGCCATGATGAGCGCCGAGAGACAGCAGGCAGCGGAGGGTGAAGATTCGCAGAGCTGTCAGCGGAGGATGAGGGGGTACAGCAAGCAGAAGAACGTAGGCATGAGGTTGTGTCCTGCCTGTGAGGACGCAGGTCCGAAAGAACTGCAACGATGGTCGGCAAGGCAACGAAGGTCCGAAGGAGCTGAAATGAGTCCGGTGAAGGAAAGAAGGCAGCAAAAGGTAAAGGTCCGATAGTGCTGTGATGATGGTCGGCGAGGGACACCAGGCAATGAATGATGAATAAGCTGTGATGAATGCCAGTGAGGGACAGCAGGCAGCAAAGGGTGAAGGTCCGAGGAACATGTGATGATTGTCAATGAGGGACAGCAGGCAGGTCCAAAGGAGCTGCGATGATAGCCGGTGAGAGACAGCAGGCAGCAAAGGACGAAGGTCTGAAGGAGCTGTGATGATTGTCAACGAGGGAAAGCAAGCAGGTATGAAGGAGCTGCGATGATGGCCGGTGAGGGGCAGCATGCAGCGAAAGGTGAAGGTTTGATAGAGCTGCAATGAAGGTCGGCAAAGGACAGCAGGGAGCGAAGGACGAAGATCCGATAGAGCTGTGATGATAGTCGTTGTGGGACAGAAGGCCAGTTACGGATGAAGATAAGGAGGGCTGCAAAGGACGGTTGGTGAAGGACAGTCGGCAGAAAGGGACACAGGCCCAAATGGGCTGCAACGATCGATGGCAAGGGACAGGAGGCCAGTGACAGGTGAAAGTAAACAGCTGCTGAAGAAGGTTGATGAGGAACAGTAGCAGCGAAGGACGCAGTCAAGAAGCTGTGATTTAGGCTGCGAGAAGCAGCAGGTCGAGAAAGAGGCAAGTCCGAAAGAGCTGCAACGATGGTGGGCGAGGGGCAGTAGGCTTCAATGGGCGAGGGTTAGCAACAGCCAGTGATGTCTGGTGATGAGCAGCTGAACGGCGGTAGCGATGAGTGGCTTTCTGACAAACAGTGACGAAACACGGCAAGGTGCAACGGGTCGTGACGGGCTTGGATTGGAAGAGCTGCGAATCACGGTCGGTAGGCAGTCCAAGTCATAGAGGGCTACAATATTGGCAGGCAAGGGATGGTAGCGGCATGTTGGTGGAAGAAGAACAGCAGGCAGTCATGGGCGAGAGTCAGCAGCAGTCTAAAATTATCGGTGACAAGAGGCCTAAATGGTGGCAACAATGGCTAGCGCTTCGGAAAAATAAACTTGCGACGACACTCGGCAAGGTAGCGGGCAGCGGCAAGCGAGGGCTAGCAGAGACGTGAAAAACGGTTGGTGAGGGGCCGTGGGCAGCGAGCAGTGAAGGCTTGAAGCTGCAGCGATGGCAGGTGAAAGGCAGCAAGCTTGACGGAGCGGGAGCGAGGGCCACACCTGACGGAGTGGATGCAAAACGCTGGCGAGTTATATTGGCAGAGAGAAGCGGGAGCTGGTTGTAGGAGGGAGGTGGCAAAAAGAGAATTTCTCGGCTGTATCCAAGAACATGTCGCACTACAAGAAAATTTTCGTTGAGCGGAAATTTCAGTTCTTTCGGGAGAAAAGCTTACTCGGTTGTCGCTTGGAAGGACGGGGCCGAAGAAGGCTTGGAGGAAAACAGCGGAGGAAAGCAGACGGTGTTGAATGGGAATTCAACTGATTCGTAACGCTGGTCTTGTCGGCAGCACATCGCTGATTACGTGGATGTATCCTGCCCTTGTGCTTTCGGGAGAAGAATTGAAGGCGAAGGAACGAAGGATGATTGAACGCCATCTTGGATCTTTCAGGCGAAGGATCATCTTTCAAGCGAAGGATCTTCTTTCGGGCAAAGGATCTTGACTTGTGGAGAGAGAGAGAGAGAGAAGCGACAGCGGCCATTTTGCGCCGAAAGCTCTTATAGGAGGGCTGCACATGACGCATGCGCAGTGGGGTTGCGCAGCTGGCCGGATCCAGACAGAGAAAAAACCTCAAGAGAGAGAAAAGCATTGCAGGAACTGATGCAGAAATTTATACGTAGAATTAGAAATGTAATTTTTCTTCAAGTATTTTTATTTTTTTTTCAGTGGGCCTAGGAGTTGGGGCCCTGAAACATCAACGTAACTGCACACGCCATCTCCCCCACACCCCCATAAAAAAAAAACCACGCAGATTTTCGTATTATTCGACTTCAGCAAGTGGAGTTCTTGCAGACGACTTTCAGGAACCAAATTATGTATGACATACAAATTCTATTTTATTTTAGTCGATAGTGCTTATGGTACACATTAGCATGGTAATAATGGGGAGAATCATGATAAAAATAAGCTGGTGGCAGTCAAATGGATTGGTTGAGAAACAGTGATAAAGGAATATTTTTTTTTTATTGTTGTCAGAATATATGCTGGTCTGAGAATGGGAGTCGCAGGAAGGAGAGACCCTTTCCATCGATACCACGCAGATGAAGCCTACTTACATATAGTTGAAAAACAGAACCATCATACTCTGAATGTTAGAAAAATGTTCAAGACAAAAAATCACGCTCAAATTCAAAATAAACAAATCCTACTAATTTGCGAATTTTCAACAAGCTGTAATGACTAAAGATGGAAAAAATATCGTCCTCCTGTCTTCATCAGGCCACCACTAGAAGCTTATTTACAAGAGTTACATTGTCCGATGTGCATCAATCGTTGTGGAAATAGCAGACGACTACAGCGCGACCCTGGTATGTGGCCTCCCCTATTTACGAGGCGGTCGCGTAGTATTCGTCTGCTATTTCCACAACGATCAATGCATGCCGGACAATGTAAATAACATAAATCTTGTAAATACCGTAAGCTTCCTGTGGTGGCCTGATAAAGATAGGAGGACTATATTTTTTCCATCTTTAGTCATTGCAGCATGTTGAAAATTCGCAAATGGGTAGGATTTGTTTATTTTGAATTTGAGCATGATTTCGTGTCTTGAAAATACTTACATATACTCTTGCTTAGGTAAATGTATAAATTAAATAAGTAAAAAAAAAAAAGCAAAACAAACCTTCTACTCGATGAATACCAAAACCTTTCAAGTTGATAAATCGGGAAAATTTTATTGCCTTGTGCGACATGCTGGTATTAGGCTTGCTATGTTGGAGGCGCTTTTTTTTTTTAGACATCTTTTCCTTGATGTATTTGAGATTCCAGAATGTTTTCTGCATGCTATTGTCATGAAGGTGTTGAAGTATTGAACGTGCTACAAAGAAATAACAATAAGGAAATAAAGTGGGTGTTGCTTGAAATGTGATGTTAGGCTGGTGATCACCTGGCCCTGGCATAGTTTAATGATCTCCTACTGTATGCATGATAGTGAGTAATGTGTACGTCAGTTTAGAAGGGGAAAGGCGCTGACCGTGAGTCAGCAACTGCCCCCTCCTGGGTCTGACTAGATTGCGGTGCACCTTGCAAGGTACAGAGAGTTGTTGCTGAGTAGGCATTAGTGTTGGTGTGAGATTCTTTAATTAAGGAGTGAATAAACTGCCAATTTTCAACTTTAGTGTGTCTGGCATACCTGGAAATTGCAGACGTGGTGTGAGGGGATAGACCAGTTCCTCCTGGGTCGGGTTGTGTGAGCCTCTGTGCCTGTCTCTGCCTGGTAGGTGTGCACCTTGTAGCCAATGATATGTGTGTGGGTAGACTTAGCGGGAAAACGATTGCCTGTACGATTGAAGTGTTCTGTAACGAGTGCTGTATACTGAAGAGATATATAAAGAATTGTACTGAAATGGCCGAGTCTCAATGGTATTTCCCTGGTTGGATGGATGAAGTCTCAATGAATGAGGATACACTATCACAATTGGCCCCCGAACAGAGGGTGAAGAGAGAGGATGACAGTGCAAGGTATAGTGGGTTGTTGCTGCGTAGGCATTAGTGTTGGTGTGAGATTCATTAATTAAGGAGTGAATAAACTGTCAATTTTCAACTTTAGTGTGTCTGGCATACCTGGAAATTGCAGAAGTGGTGTGAGGGGATAGACCAGTTCCTCCTGGGTTGGGTTGTGTGAGCCTATGTGCCTGTCTCTGCCTGGTAGGTGTGCACCTTGTAGTCAGTGATATGTGCGTGGGTAGACAAGAGCGGGAAAACGACTGCCTGTACGATTGACATGTTCTGTAACGAGTGCTGTATCCTGAAGAGATATATAAAGAATTGTACCGAAATGGCTGAGTCTCAATGGTATGTCCCTGGTTGGACGATGGATGAATTCTTAATGAATGAGATTACACTATCACAATTGGCCCCCGAACAGAGGGTGAAGAGCGTGGATGACAGCGCACTGCCCTGGACATCACGGCCATCGACACCGGAAGAACAGAGGACAGCGCTAATGCAATCAAAGTGACTGTGGAAGCCAATCCCACCACGTGCATGCACATCGTCCTCCAGCGATGGAAATGAATGTGTTCAACAACATTTCACTAGACATGTAGCGAGAGCTGTCTGCATAAAAAACGCACCATGGGAGTGGTCTTCCGAATCGGGATATCAGGCTGAGGGCGAGTACTCGGCGGGGCATACGACAGTGAGGACGACCGCGACGAGGACAAGATATTCTGAGCCAAGATGGCGGCGCTGGGAGAGGAACGAGCGCGACGTACGGATATCCGAGGAGGAGGAACGAATCTACGATGCCTATGGGGTCTACTGTTCGTGCTGACATTACTATCACCACATGGAGTTCCATCCATGGCACCATTAATAAGATTCTTATTGAAGACATAAAAATGCGGTCGTGCGGATCGATTTTCTTTCGGCGAAAGAAGTTCGGCGAGTGGACGGCGCCGACGGGCTATAATGAAGGGACACTCTTCATTGCTTTTTTCTCGTTCATCTTGTGCCTCATCACCATTGAGCACAGTGCCCCCCCCCCCGCTCCACCTGAAACGAACGTTCTTGAAACCCAGAATTCATCAACTTCAACTTTGAACATTTCTTCTGCCCACACAGCAAGAGAACAGCAAGAAACATTTAAAACCAAAGATTATTTTCCAGTTAAAAACTCGAGGACCATGGACGCCCTTTACCCACGTATTGCATGTATATAGTGTTGATATTTTATTACTGCATTTGGGCATAAAGCCGACATAATTTTGTGTATGTACATTTTCAGCTAGCTTTACGTATGTACAGAACTCGCTACTTCACTTCGGCCCTTGAGGCCAATTTTTCGTATACGATGTCAGCTAAAGTAACGCTAACATCCATTTCAAATTGCAGTTTATTTTATAATACCATTACAGCTTTGTATATCATAAACTTAAGCTCTTATTTAAGTACTCGGTAGTGTTAACAAAACTTAACCAGGTTGGCACAACACCGTATTTTAATAACGCCCGCTACTGACAGTGTATCTTGTAAAAATTCATGGCTGGTCGATCCTTCTACTAAAACAGCGTTATTTTTATTTTATCTCCTCCTGACAGTGACGTGACTTATCTGTTGTAAAAACCGAATCTACTCATTAATTAATTTATCTTGGCTTCCCTTCAGTAAGTACAGCTTCACTCCAATCTTCCTGCTATTAAACTGTTTTTTTTTTTTTTAATTGGAGTTGGCCCACCAGTCTTCTATAACAAAACTCTGTCACCCTCACTTTTATTTAGGCTTCCAACAGCATTGATAATAGACGCCTTGCCTTTCCACATGCTGGCCCCAGGCCAAACGGATCCAGAGACCCTTTTTTCAGCCAACCAGGCTTCTTGCTGGCCCAGCCAGCCAGCCAATCCTCCTGCTACCAATCCTTGAGATCCACTCAACCAAATTTCTATTTGGGCTCACTCGAAAGGCCTTAGCCCTCAGCTTGAACACTTTGGCTGGCAAGACCGATTTTCCCGCCTTGTGTGCAGCTCTCGGCTCGGTCCTCACTTTCCCTCCCCTATATAACCAAAAAGCGTCCCACCATTAACAGCATTCGCTCAAGCCAAAGCCACAGGCCACTATCGCTGTTGGGAGTTCGAGATGACGACCAAGCAATGCCATGCCGGGCAGGTGGTGCCAGTCTAGTTAGGTAACATTGGGACTTAGTTATTTTTTTTTTGGGCCTTCATTTTTATATCTTAAATGATAGTTCTTAAATTAAACTTTGTGGCAGATTTAGTGGGGAATCTAAGATTCGGCACTTTGGTTCTTTAAGGCCCCATTATTGTGAGGGTTGGAGATCCCTTCCTAAAAAACTTCGTTTCTTAACTTATTTTTCAAGGCATTTTTCTTTCAATGGGTGGGTCGTTTTTCTCTGCACTAAAATAGTGTTCAGATAGTAAACCTCTAGATGGATTTCTAGTGCACGAAGTTGACTGTCGTAAATGCGAAATTTAAGTTGCTAACAGCAAGTGCAACACTACTGTTAGGGTTCTTGTCAAAAAAATGTACAAAGCCGATTTCCAAGTTTAATTGTAAATTTATTTTGAAGAGTGCGATGCACTAGAGTTGTTTCATGTAAACAAACCAAGTTGAATTTTAAATATTCACCAACGAAGTTTTAATGTAAACTACCCAGTTCTTTATTGTAACTACCAAGTGAATTATTTTTATTTTTAATTCAAACCCAAGTTTCTTGTAAACTGTTATTGTATTTATCATGTAAAATACCGAGTTTTTTTTATTTTTTATAAACAAACTAATAACGACTCTGATTCCAGGTCTTGCTTACTTGCCAAATTTACCTGTTTAGGTTAGATAGGCTAGTTAAATTGTGCTATCCATTCTGGTGACAGCTAAATACCGTAGCTAACTTAATTACTGCTAGCATGGGCTGGGAACTCTAGGACTCTCAATCAAGCCTTAGAACAGAGATGCTATGATCTAAAAGTACCGTCAACAGTCAACATCAACAGTCAAATTGATCCGAAAGTATATTGAAGTGTAACTGCAGCCGACACCAACTAGCAGCGTCTACCCGAGCACCTACAGGGGCGTAGCCGCCGCTACAGGGCGAGCGAGTGGGAAAGGATGCCGACGGGAGGACGAGGCATGGCCCGCGATGGATCCCGCCCAGTAGAGGTGGCGGCAACTATCAACCAGATTGACGGCAATAGTGTGAAAGAACTAATGCAAATTCTCAGAGATGTCATGGTTAAAGCCGTCGTGGTCGCTACATAAAAACCTGATGCTAACGACCCCACAAAGCTTTGGTTCTACTGGAAACCAGACGGACTGATGGAGATGGAACGAACGCGAGGTTGTGCGTGTTGGGGAAATGGCAGTAAGTGCACAAGAACATGGACTGATAAACGGACACAACAAACCAGATGGACATGGATTGAAAGGGCTATCGAGATAGCGCTTCCAACAATGAAGAAGCATCATAGTGCAGAAGTGGCAAGTAATGTAGTCATGCCCGAGTTTCGCTTTTTTTCTTTCTTTTTTTTCACTGCGTATTCTGACAAAATCTGAGCAATGATCAAAACCACAGAGAGTGTAGCGAAAGAAGGTTTTGGGAATGTCGAGTCGCACGAGCTTGTTTTCTCTTTATTCTTCCCTAAATATTTTACGTAAGTGCCAATTGGCGTACCACTTATATAGTGTATGTGATGGACGTGTCCTCTACGGCCAATATCATGCAGTTGAAATACAATGGCATTGCGTAATAATTACTGAATGAACTGCTCTTAGAGACTGGTGAACTCATTATAATGGACTGTGTATCAAAATATAATCTCCTTGCTTATCTGACGTGTTTCATTGGCCTTAGAAATCATTTCACGTTTGGGTTAATGCTAATGTTAACCCTAATCCTTGAAATTTCTCGTATACAGTAGGCTGCTAGTTGGTGTCTGCTGCAGTTACACTTCAATATCCTTTCGGATCAATTTGACTGTTGATGTTACGGTACTTTTAGATCATAGCATCTCTGTTCTAAGGCTTGATTGAGAGTCCTAGAGTTCTCAGCCCATGCTAGCAGTAATTAAAGTTAGCTACGGTATTTAGCTGTCACCAGAATGAATAGCACAATTTAACTAGCCTTGAAATTAGGGTTCGGGGTGTATCACCTATCAGGCAGAGCAGAGGCAGTACTGACGTCTTTGGGATTTTGACAATGCAGGGGCTATCCATTTATTTGGGGAGTGGTGTTGAGGCCCCGTTGGAAGTTGAGTGTAGCGGAAGTTTGAGGTAAGTTGGGCATAGCGACAGAGCAATAGAGAGCATAGCAGAGGGGCATGTTGGGGACTGCCCTGGTCTGGGCATGACTAATGCGATAAGTGCAACCTGGCTGTAACGGTAAAGTCGGCTACGCTGGCATGGAGGAGGGAGAGTGGAATAGGATGTAAGTGAATAATGGGACCTGTCAATAAAATATTCCGGGCCATCGATATGCTTGAATGTGAAGGTTCGTCCCCCTTATTTTTTTGATCAATTATGAGGGTTTTATAAGACACAAGACATTGATGCGCTGGACATGAGCAGGTTAGGTTTGCACAGGGTGCTTTGACATGCCATTTTAAGAATTCGGTCCCACCATCTTCCTCAAGTCTGTTAGGTGCTTTGAATATTGAGTTTGTTGCTCATTTGGTGGGGGAGGGGGGATAAAGTGATGGGGTGGACCAGTTCCTCCTGGGTCGAGTTGTGTGAGCCTCTGTGTCTGTCTCTGCCTTGTAGGTGTACACCTTGTAGCTAGTGATATACGTGTGGGTAGACAAGAGCAGGAAAACGGCCTGTACGATTGATGTGTTCTGTAACGAGTGCTGTATACTAAAGAGATATATACAGAATTGTACCGCAATAGCTGAGTCTCAATGGTATTTCCCTGGTTGGTTGATGGATGAAGTCTTAACACCATTACAGTGGTAAGCTTCGGTATGGCAGCAGCAACATCACACCAGCCTAACATTCAGAATTTTTTTTTTGTAAAGTTTTCTTTTTTGTTAACATACTTTTTTTTGGGT
>JAHWFP010243056.1:0-18957 GCA_023313725.1 Lithobius niger
CGCAAGTAATTGATAGAGCACATATCCGTTTTCATTGTCGGATGAGCCCGCTTGCCCTCTTGCTGTCGAGTTGTCGCGTAGGATGGACGGCAACGAGACGGCCGCAAGTAATTGATAGAGCACATATCCGTTTTCATTGTCGGTCGCTCCTCCGTCGGAAGAATGAGCCTGCTCGCCCTCATGCTGATTGTTGAAGCTTCGTTTGTTTAATCCTCCCTTACAATGTCTCCAATGCCTATTTATTTATTTCCGGTGTACAAAGGCGTATTTATTATTTCACATGCACAAAGGCGTATTTATTTATTTCACATGTACAAACGCGTATTCCAACCATTTTTGCAGGAAAGAATCATATGTAATGTAAGTGTATGGACTCTGGAACAAGGGATATGCTGAATGAAGGAGTGAAGCAAACGAAAAACACCTTTTCCTAGCCAGGGTATGCAAAAACACATAGACGGGATACACGCATTCCGTAACAAACACATGAGGAAGGAAATCGTCCCAGTGTTTTTAACGGTGCATCAAACACCACCCGTGCTACGCACGGGCTTCCGCTAGTAAATCATAACGACCTGTCACTGATTTAATTGGCCATATTGTGGGTTCAATATTGTGTACACCGGAGTGTCGATTAAAGGCCCAAGTTGTTGTTGAATGATTGCTTATTATTACGCCTTCCCATTTCTGTGTGTTATATATGTGTATCCTATGATCACGCTCGTTACACCTTACTGGTGCTCAGTAAGGTGGCGCGCTCTGGTGGGGGGTTTGGGAAATAAAGGTAGAGTATGACAAGCTGTCATGAAACCTCAAAGCCTAAACGCACGAGTCTTTATTAATGATAAACAACAGTAGAATAAGCAAGCCCCCGAGGATCTAACATGGTGTCAGACGGGATTTAAAACTTTCGCCCACCAGAAAACGAAAAAAAAAGGAGAATATGGCGGCAAATATCACACCAATCAAGGAATTCTCACCCGGATCCAACCCGCACGAGGCCTGGACAATGTGGCGGCGCGATTTCAATACGTACAAGTTGGCGCTCAAATATCATAAAGAAGATCAAGAGACTCAAATAGCGCTGTTTCTTCACGTATGCGGTGACGAAATAAAAAAGCACTACCACACGATGACGTTTGATACAGGTACTACTGACGTTACGGAAGGAAATCAAACAGTGAAACGTCCGAACCCTTTGACTTTAGATTTCGTACTCAATGCATTTGACAAACATTACGCTGGTTATAAAAATCTCACAGTAGCGTCATTTGTGTTTTGGAAAATGAAGCAAAGAAAAAACGAAACTTTTGACTCATTTCTTGCTAGGGCTCGTCACCAAGCAGACGAAAGTGAATTTAATAATGACCCAAATCCAAGGGACAGAAATCTGAAAGATCTGTTAATTCAAGGCATTCACAATATTCCATTACAGGAGCGTCTTCTCAGAAATGCCAAAATAACCCTAACGGAAGTAATAGATAACTGTAAGGCTGCTGAATTATCAAAAACGCATGTTCTAAAATTAAGTCAAGTTGATGATCAGGTAGAAATCAAATGTGAAGCAGAAATCGATGCCTTACATAGCCGCCACAACAATCGGCCAGCTCCACGACGTGTAAATCAAGAAATGACACGTGGTGCAAACAGCAGGCAAGGAAATAATACATCTAACCTAATCACAAATTGTAATTATTGTGGTGGTCAACACGCAAAAAGACAGTGCCCAGCTTTTAATTCAGTGTGCAAATCCTGTAATCGCAGAGGACATTGGGAATTAGTTTGTAGGCAAGGTAGGAATCTGCAAGCAAGTAGGGTTAATGCCATAGAATATGAAAATGAAGTAACAAACGCACAGTACGAAGACCCAGCAGAGATGCTCTTCTTAGGAGAACTAACCATTGATAATATTGAGTCAGAGCATGTCAGCGAATGGCTTGAAGTTGTGAAATGTAATGGAAATCCAACTAACCTAAAACTTGATACAGGTGCCCAAGTTAATGTGATGCCCCAAGCCGAACTCCTTAAGTGGAAAAACAGACCAATTTTGAAAAAATCAAACCTAATAATAATGACTTATACACGACAGGCAATTCCCATTATAGGAGAATGCATGATCAATTGTCAAGTTGGGAAGTATTCAGCCGAGTTTAGGTTTGTTGTCACTAGCCTCAATACAAAGCCTATATTAGGCCTGCAAGCATGTCAGCTCCTTAAATTAGTAGGCCGTATTAAGCAACTCGAACAAATTGAGGCTCAGCTCCCACTTAAGCAACGCTTGGAAGCAGTAGCAGATTTATACCCAGATGTGTTTCAAGGGATAGGCCGACTGAAAAAAGTATTTACTATAAAAGTAGATCCTAATGTTCAGCCACACATTGCATCACCCCGCAAAATACCTCTAGCCCTGCATGAAAAAGTGAAAGCAGAGTTGCACAGAATGGTAGCTGCAGGTATAATCACCCCAGTAAATGAGCCAACTGAGTGGGTTAGTAATCTAATACTTGCTGACCAAGAAGACAAGCTACGGATATGCCTTGACGGCCGGTCCCTGAATAAGGCTATCAAACGATCCCACTATCAACTCCCCACCCCTGAAGAGATCTTTGCCAAAATTCCAAATAGCTCTTCATACAGTCTGGTGGATATTAAAAGTGCATTCTGGCATATGACACTGGACGAGCCTAGCTCATACCTTACAACATTTATCACCCCATTTGGCAAGTATAGGTACTTAACCATGCCCTTTGGAGTGAACTCAGCCCCTGAGGAGTTCCAGTCTGCCATGGATGAAATCTTTAAGGGAGAACCGCTGCTGAATCCTTATTTTGATGACACACCGATAGGTGCTCCAGACGACGATACCCATGTAGCTCTCTTTCGCCGATTCCTCGACATAGCTCGTAAGGAGAACATCAAACTCAATCGGGCCAAGTTGCAACTGGCAGTACCTGAACTCACCTGCCTTGGCCATGTACTCACTGACAAGGGGATAAAGCCAGACCCTCGGAAACTTCAAGCTATCTCAGAATTTCCACCGCCAACAAATGCTGATGAACTTTTACGATTTTTGGGAATTATGACGTATCTGACAAAATTCATCCCTAACCTGTCTCAAGAAACCCACTTATTAAGAACACTCCTGCATAAAGATATTGCATGGCACTGGGAAGAAAATATGGAGAAGCAATTCAACAGGATAAAGGCCCTCTTAACGCAGGCACCAGTTCTCGCCGTGTTTGACAGCAATAAAGCCGTCACCGTGTCAGTAGATGCCAGCCAATTTGGTCTTGGTGCAGCCCTGATCCAAGATAATCGACCCATTCAGTATGCTTCGGCATCTCTAACAACAGCCCAGCAGAAATACCCCCAAATAGAAAAAGAGCTCCTAGCCGTCGTGTTTGGTTTGGAGCGATTCAACTACTACACGTACGGTCGTCCAGTTGTAGTCCAAACTGATCACAAGCCGTTAATAGGCCTAAGCAGTAAGCCATACGACACTATAAGTCCAAGACTACAAAAATTCCTTCTTCGTCTCCTCCGATATGATGTCAATATGGTGTACATCCCTGGCCGAGAACTAATCTTAGCTGACGCTTTGTCTCGGGCCCCTCTGCGAACAGAATCATTCCGTGAGCCCCCTAATATTGCTGCAAGTGCAGAAGTATCGCTGCTGGTCAAAATGACGCAAGGTAAAATGCAACACATCCGCCAGGAAACGGAAACTGATCCAATTTTGCAGGATGTCCTGTATTACGTGGCAGAGGGGTGGCCTGACGCAAAATCAAGCACAAAACTGTCAGTTAGGCCATTTTGGCATTGCCGGGATGAGCTCCATTTCTTGGATGGATTACTGTGCCGCGGTCAGCGATTAGTAATACCCACATCACTTCGTCAAGACATACTGCATAGACTGCATACTGCCCATACAGGGATCACTGCGACAAAAATTCGAGCCAGAGAAGCTCTTTACTGGCCAGGACTCTCGTCCGATATTGAAAATCTTGTTGCATCATGCGAGACATGCCAGCAACACCAGCGTGCAAACATAGCTGAACCACTTCTGGATCGAGATATTCCAAAACGGCCATGGCAAAAAGTTGCAATTGACTTTTTTGAGTTAAACAAAACAACATACTTGTTACTCGTAGACTATTTTTCCAAATTTGTGGAACTGAGACGTATGACATCTACTGATGCAACTAATGTCATAACCGCTCTTAAATCAATTTTTTCTGTGCATGGAGCCCCAGATGAAGTTGTTTCTGATCAGGGGCCTCCATTTTCGTCTGCAGCAGTTCGACAGTTCTACGATGAGTGGGACATTAGGTACAACCCTTCCTCCCCTCACTATCCACGGTCAAATGGCCAAGTGGAACGTGTAGTTCAGACACTCAAGAAAGTTCTTCGAAAAGCTCAACAGGATGGTCAAGACCTGTATAAAGTCCTCATGGAATTTCGAGCTACTCCATCTGCAGATTTAGAAGCTCCGTCTAAGATGCTAATGGGTCGCCTCATCAGAACAACCCTGCCAACTACTAAAGTGCTTCTCGAACCAAAATTTGACTGCTCAAACCACAGAGAGGCATTGACTCGCCGCCAAAACAATCAGCACAACTCAGCTGACCTCCACACTAGAAGCCTAAAACCTCTACAACAAGGAGACCTAGTGTGGATGCAAAAGACCCCATCAGCTCAGTAGATTAGAGGCAAGGTCATTCGCGTGGGCCCGCAACCAAGATCATATCAAGTCGTGTCGAGTGAGGGAGGGGAATACCAACGTAACCGACGATTCCTTCGTTTTAGGGGAACAACAAGACAAACACCAAGAAGGGAATCAGAGGAGGACACTGGCCCACCAATGGCGAATCGAATACAAGAAACACAAGCACCTGGCATCGCCCAGGCCACCCCAAACAGTACGTATGAAACACGAACACCATCCACCAGTCAGGTGCTAAGGCAACCCTATTCAGAATCGGCAAACAGTGTTCCAGGTTCCTCAACTGCAGCAAACGAAGAGCAACGTCAGCTCGTCTACACGACAAGAAGCGGAAGGGCAGTGACCGAGCCTAGGAGATTTATCAACGAGTTTTGATTATGTTGTGAACTTTACTTGTTCTATTACTTTTATGATTAGTTAAAATTCCCTTCCATTAAGGAAGGAGATGTTATATATGTGTATCCTATGATCACGCTCGTTACACCTTACTGGTGCTCAGTAAGGTGGCGCGCTCTGGTGGGGGGTTTGGGAAATAAAGGTAGAGTATGACAAGCTGTCATGAAACCTCAAAGCCTAAACGCACGAGTCTTTATTAATGATAAACAACAGTAGAATAAGCAAGCCCCCGAGGATCTAACACTGTGCTTACTTATTGCTTTTGTAATATTGATTGCCCTTTTGCTATCCTGATAATAATGTTTGTTCTGGTCTGTAAGTTCACTAGAATAGAACATTATATTTTAACATACTAAAAACCATCGTTATAAGGAACTGATATATAAACCATTGTGCCGACCAAAAATCAATGAATTTATCAGATGATGAAAAAGGCAAACCTAAACCACAACCCAAAATTGAAACTTGTTTCACCGAACAATGTAAAACTACTGTTTACGCACACGGCCTTCGCAGTACAATCAGAAAGCAGATACAGTTTGAGTTTATTTGTCAGGATTTTACACCCTCTGTATAAGGAACTTTGTAATCACTTCACTAACAGTTCTAAAGGAACCTTCTGTATTAAAAACTCGCTGTACAAAGAAACATTTTGTGGCACTCTGGGTTGTTCGTTATAAAGAGAGCCTACTGTACAACAATCGATGGACCAACAATACTATGGTTGTATCAGTAACAACATTAAACAATGTAATCATTAGAGCATGCACCGAATAATTATCCCAACATTTTAATCTACTAGGCGAATGTTGGAAGCGTGCCTTCCCTGATGTGGACAAATTTGTGGCTCCATGAAGATTTATTTGCCCCCAAAAAGCGCATTTATATGGCCACCCTCACTGAGTATTTGGTTGCTAAGCTTAAAAATCCACCAATGTCTGTAACGACACGGTCAACGTTATTCAGATAATTATCCTCCACTAAACTTACACAACAACGAAAACGCTAAATCTACACTCAACACAAAATGGCTCAATTCAGGGCTCGTAATAAGCGGTATCGCATCGTAGTTTGCACCATAATTTTAACGTTAGCAATACAAAATTGAAATTGCGTAGTAGTTTAGCGACGCAACTTCATAACCATGCAGAACAATCATTGTGTTCCATAATATTCTGAATTCCAATCCCTACAGTAGTTTGCCCAAGTTATTTTTGTACCACATGCAAAGAATGAAATTGAACGATACACAATCCTAACATAAAGCATCAGAATATTTTGGTGTTAAAAAAGATGCAATTTATACGTCACATTCTCTTTTTCTAGCTGAACCATCAATTAAAACGAAAACACACTTTTGCCTGCCAAGAAAAATAATTATGCTTCATGAAAACTGCTAACCATTATTTTCCGATTGCTACGCAAATTTTCATTTTACATCACAGTTATGCTACACGCTCTTATCTGGACATTTCGAGTCCTGCAATTTCACAAGTTTTCGATAGTTAATTTTGGAGGTGGATGATTGAACAAACCGTTACTTTGTGGGGGACTGGGTCGCCATCCAGTCTCCTCACTCCCGGAATAACTCAGTCGGTAGACAGATCTTGCACAACGAGAACATGTTTACTTCATCACGTCTGCATTGTTTGGAGTCGATTCAGGAAGGGCGGGAAAACTGCCGCGTTCACCACTGGTCTAGAAAATGATCAGACCGTCCATCACCAGGTGACACCTGGTGGAGAGTAGTCACAACAACGTTATCCACTTCAAGGCCCACGGAGAACCGTAACAGGCTCCCCTCCTCCAGAAATCGACCTTCAGGCAATTACAAAAAAGTGAACAATCAATTCAAGACAAGAACCCTATTCTTGGGGGTACAAAATTTCTCCAAGACGTAGCCAGCTAGCCTAAACTCATGTGAAGCTTCCCATTCATCAATCGAAAGTAAAATCCAACCCCTGAAACCACTCAGTCTTGGTTACTCAGTACTTGGGTAACAACTAAAGCTCAATCCCAGATCAAACTACAACATCAACTTGCCTAATTGCTGCCGCGAGTAAAGGCACAATACCTAAAAGAGAAAGGGGACCAAGATTCAATTACCAAAGCTGTAAATGTGGGACATTCAGCAACCAATTCATCGAACCATTCAACTTCAACAGGAGTTACAACAACATTGCCTATGGCAGAACCAAGCACCCCAACAAAAATGTAAGACATTACTGGTAATAACGGAGAGCAAGAAAAAATTAACACAGCCAAAGGTTTGACTACTAATACATACAAAGGTTTAACTACTAACACGTACAAAGGTTTGACTACTAACACGTACATTCAAAAGATAACATTTCAGAGAAGGCCAACTGCCTACCGCCACAGTCCTGCTGGATTATCCTCATATTCCTGTAGCGCAAGGGTTTGCGGATTGTACGCTTCGGATGACGGTGAGACTGTGGACGTTCACCCCTAAAACCACAGGCTTCTTCTTGATGGTAAGGCGCAGCCTGCCGTGGTCGGTGGACTTCACTTCCCACTGTGTATAACTCAATCCCACGTCTTCCCATTCGTCATCGACTGCAGCACTTTGGGAGGAAGGCGAGTCGGTAGGCGTAACGGACAGTCTGTTATGACTCGACTCGTCATCACTTTCGAAGGATAGTTTTTCTACTCGTGATTCGTCATCCAACCCAACGGAAAGTTTGTCGGTGGAGACACCTTCCGGCGCACTGCAGTTTCGATACTTGACACTGATGGGAGCGGAAGTTTGGGCAAGCGGAGCGAGACTAAAGACATGTGCTTGCTGACGTACGTCGTCAAGGTCACTGACACCTTGAATCCCGTAAAGGAATTGGTCTTCCGGTTGATAATACGAAACGGCCCGATGATATTCGGGTCTCCGTCATCTTCGGTTGACACAAGCATCCAAGCATCTTTACTTTGTCGCCAAGGCGATAAAATGGAATGACGTCGTATTCGTTAGATTTCTGCGCGGCGTCACGAAGGTCGTCCGATGGTAAGGGCTGCTGACCATCCCAGGTGCGGAGTACCGGAGGGAGCTGGAGACCAAGAATTACAGCTGGCAGGTCCGGGTGGAAGAAGGGTTGATCCTCAATGTTAACCGGTGACGCATCGTTGGTCATGTTGATGGGGTCGTAGTAAGGTTCCACGTCCACAACGTTCACGATGCGAGTATCCTGCTGGTCATCGATGTTCTGCACGACGTAATTCATATCGTGCTTCCTCTTAATGACGCAGTAGGGAGCCAGGTACAACGGAGCCAGTTTCTTGGAGAACCCCTTGGCGGCATTGGACAGGTAGTCAGCCTTGATCTTGACTAACTTGCCGACCGCGAAGTGACTGTCTCTTCGACGGCTGTCGTAGTTGATCTTGGAGGTGCGGGCTGCTTCGAGTAGGTGAGATCGAGCGACATCTCTGGCGTCTTGCAGATGGCGTTGGTGGTACTCGTCGAGAGTTTGGGTCGGAGTCTGAACCGGTAAACAGACAAGTTTCGCGACACTCCATGCATCTTGGCCATAGACTAAGTAATAGGGCGTGTTGCCAGTGCTGGCGTGAGGCATAGTTCTGAATACGACTTCAAGATTGGGAAGGAGAGGACTTCAAGTCGTGTGTTTCATGTCGACGTAGGTACGTATGGCACTCTTCAGGGTACGGTTGACACGCTTCGTAGCGTTCGCTTGCGGATGATAGGCGCAGATGTGACGCAATTCTGTACCAGTCAACTTTGCCAATTCCTCAATGAGTCACGACACAAAGGCGAGACCATTTTCTGAGATCATGATCTTCGGGGGACCGTGGTTGCGTATGACATCATTGAAGAGGTGAACAGCCGCGGCTCTGGCCGTTGCATTACGAGTTGGAATAAGCCATACCCGTTTTGTGAAGTAATCCACGATGGACAGGATGAAACAGTTGCCGCAAGTGGTGACAGGGAGAGGGCCCACAAAGTTGATGTCCAGGTGAGTCATCGGGCCCTAAGGGATGACAGGTACCATCAGCCCTTTCTTGGTGCGTTGTGACGGCGTCGAGACCTGGCAACGGTGACGTGAGCGGACGTATTTCTTGGCACCTCGAAACATCCCCGGCCAATAAGCGATTGAACAGAGCCTTTCCCATGGTCTTCGCTATCCCCAAATGGCCAGAAGGTAGCGCATCATGCTGTTGGTAGAGAAACGTGTGACGTAAGGTTTCTGGGATGTAGGCCCTTAGCTTGTCGAAAAAATCCATCACGAACTTGTGCAGCTCGGTCAATGTAGTAGATGATGCCGTCATAGACATAAAAGTACTTAATGATGAAGGCCATCTTTCGCTCGGAGACGGGCCATTTCTTGTCTCTGGGCTGGGTGAGAATGTCACGAATCAGACTGATGTCAGCGTCTTCAGCTTGAGCATCTCGCATATGCCACCTGTTGTCTATTGCCAGCTTGGGCTGGAGTTGAAAACTAGGAACGGTGCATGACAAAGTGTGTCAGCTACAACATTGGCTTTACCAGGACGGTGAACGACAGAGTAGTCAGACATTTGCAGCCTGTGTGCCATTCTGGCAGTTCGACCTGTGTTGTGGGTGTTGGACAAAGCCCACTTCAAAGCTTCACAATCAGTAATCAAGGTGAAGTGCGAGCCCTGGAGGAAATGTCGCCAACGCTCGATCGAGTTAACCACAGCGAGAGCCTCTTTCTCAAAAGTCGTATACTTCTTCTCTCTCTCACTGAAGGTCTTGCTGAAAAACTCGATGCCACAACGGGTGCCGTCCCTCTCTTGGGTGAGCACAGCTCCTGCACCATCGTCGAATGCATCCGTCTCCACTTGGAATGGGCTGGAGTAATCTGGGAGCTGCAGAGCATCCGAATTGATGATCTTGTACTTAATCTCCTGGAAGGCTTGTTCAGCTTTCGGCGTCCATACGAACGTGTCGCATTCACGTGTCGTGAAGCTAATCGGCTTCACGACTGTGGCAAAGTTCTACACAAATTTGCGTAAGTAATTGGCCAGGCCCATGAAGCGTTGGAGACCTTTCACATCCTTAGGGCGAGGGAAGCGCTATCAGCCGTGTGCTCCCCTTTCAGGTGGATGCCTTTGGCGCTGACGGTGACACCTAGAACGGTTATTATCGGTAGGCAGAAGTTACATTTTGTTCTCTTCAAGGCGAAGCCGTGAGCTCGGAGCCTAGCAAAGACTTGCTGGATCGCTTTGAGATGGTCCTCCCACGTCGTGGTAGCCAAAATGATGTCATCGATGTAAAGGACACAAACCTTACCGATGAGGTCACCAATAGCCGTGGTTAATGCCCTCTGAAAGGCTGCGGAGGAGTTCTTCAACCCGAATGGCAAAACCTTCCATCTGAAGCTTCCTTCACTGCAGATGAACATGGTGCAGTCACGCGAACTTTCGGTGATTGGGACTTGGTGAAAGCCAGAGTGACCATCTAGGACGGAGACGTACTTCTTGCCTGCGAGGAATTCCAACATCTCTTCAACACGAGGCATGGGGTAGCTGTCATTCTTGAGCTGGGAGTTTAACAAGCGATAGTCGAGAATCGGGCAATAAGAGCCATCCTTCTTGCGCTTCATGAATAAGATAGAACCCCAGGGGCTGATGGAAGGTTCAATTTTGTCGTCCCTCTCAAGTTCACGGATCATCTTCGCCATCTATCTGCGCATTTGCGGGGATTGACGATGGTACTTCGCAACATGCGGGCGAGGATCATCGTTAAACTTGATTTCGTATGGCTCGAGGTTAACGAGACCTGGTCTTCCTGGGAAGATGTCCTTATTAGAGTTGATCACCTCGTCAAGTTCCAAATACTGTTGTGGAGTCATGACGTTGAAGTGTCCGTCATCTGGTGAAGCGTTCGCAATTTTCCAGACGGGCTGAGAGTCACAGGGAACATCTTTGTTCCGAAACCATTCACGCAGTGGGAAGGGATCAGCAAAGTTCGAATTGAAGTAGGCTCGTCGATTGGCAATGACGAGGACAATTCCTGACTTTGACATGTAATCAGCTCCAAGAAGGCAGTTGTCACTGAGATTATCAAAGACCACAAAGTTGATTGTAGTGTGCTTCCTTTGCACCTGCACGGTCAAAGTCACTTCGCCGAGAGGATGAAGACCATCGGTACCATCCACAAGGAGGAAAGGAGTACCCTTGTAGGTACGTAACTTGGCCTGAGGAGCAATGATACGAAGCCAGTTCGCATGTATACAGCTATGCGGATAACCCGAATCCAGGCAGCAGGCAAAAGTTGAGCCTTTGATCACTGCATCTACATATGACAAATTCGAGCAGTCATCCGTTTTACGAGCCGGCACGTCTTGGCCTCGGGAGGGACAGTTCCTCTGAAGGTGACCCATGAGATTGCAACCCCTACAAATTTTATTTTTCACCCATTCTGCGAAAGGTATACAATTGCATGCGGGAGATCTTGGTGGAGGTGGTGGGTCACGGGGCAGAAAAGCAAACAGCCCAACATTCTGCCCTCCAAAAAGCCCACCATAATACACCTGACCACTTTGACCTGGAGAAGAACGAACGAAAGAGAAACCATCATGCTGAGCCGCAGGTGGATGCGGAACGGCAATAACCGGAGACCCTTGAAGCATTTGAGAAGATGAACCTGCACTGGCAAGGGAGCCATCAGAAGTTGCACATTGTTGTTCCTGAGCGGACAGTGCGGGGATACCCCTAGCTTGGGAAGCTGGTTGAGGATTCGTACCCAATGACCGAGTATCGGGAGTGAATGAGTTACCCCTACCCTAAGAACTTTGCGAAACCACAGCCTGAGTAAACGCCGAGGATACAAATAAAACGAGTGAACCAAAAAAAACATAGGAGAGCTCCCAGGAGCAGCAGGTTGAACACTGCGGGAACCTTGGGTCTATTTAGCGTGGGGGTTTTGGTGGGAACCTGTGCCATAAGGGCAGGTCTCGTAATACAGAACGGAGGTGGGACATGTCGGTGGGACGATGCGATGCCACTAGATCACGAAGAGATTCAAAGAATCCACCTAAGAAAATGTTGACAATCGTAGGATCATCAAGAGGACGTTGGAGACGGCGGAACCTGGCTAACAAGGCTGCCAGAAAGTCTTGCGGCGATTGTCCCGGGCGTTGTTTCATGTTACCAATTTCCGATAAGAGATCACCATCTGATTTTATTTCCACATGGTCAGCCTTGAACGCTGCTTTGATCGCAGGCCAACCTGAAAGAGGTGGCGATTACGTAGTCCACCAATCTCAATATTTGCCAGTCAGGACGGCATGTAAGAGAGAATCTAAAGAATCGCCAGTTCCTCTTTTCTGTGACATAAACATCCATGGCACCTAGCCAAACACGTGGGTTGGTATCAGCCGACAGCTTGGGGGGGAAGCATATGCACCGAGGAAAAAAGCTTTGAAGAACATGTCGGCCTCTAAGGTAACATTGGAGCCGTGTGGCAGGGGAGGGTGAGGGGGAACAAGTCTGCTGGGCATCCTGTGAGATCACCACTAACTGGGCATCACTAGCGAGGGGAGGGGGAGGGACAGTGTCAACTTCAGAACGAACCGGGGGACAATCAGAGTGGTGTATAATACTCTTAGGAACAGTAACATTAGATAAATGCTTAACACTAGATAAATCCTGAAACGCTAACAAAATTTGCTGCATGGTTTCAGCCGTGCGGTCGTTCCCACTGCGAATGTCAGCTTGGACAGATGACATGGCAGAGCCCATATCATTAAGAGTAATCCCTTGCACTGAGTAATCCCTTGCACTTGACACTGCACAAAATCACATTACTTTTCACAAAAGAAATGTCAGCAGTTCGACCCGAAGTAGCTTCAGACAAGCGTGTTTCAAGAGACGCACACTGTTCATGTAGTTCACGTGATGCTGCATTCATGGAAGAGTCAAGTTTGAGTCCAACCGCAGCTAGAGAGTTATCTAAGTGTTCACTGGTGACCTGAAGCGAATTCTTGAAACGGCGTTCTTGAACTATGAATCTACTTTCAAGGGAACACTCATGTGTACGAATCATATCACGCACAATTGCCAAACTCTGTTCAAATTTTTTCCCAACTATGTGATGAAGCGAGGTGAGATCCTGGTCAAGACACTGTTGGAAACCCTGCTCAGCCTCTGCCAGCTTATTTATTAAACTATCCAAGCGACGGTCTACGTCCAGCTGTGGAGTCGGCAAAACATTGCTCCCCGAGTCATGGTTCCATTGTTACACAAACTGTGACTACTGCCACTGTCCCTTAAACCACTAGCATTAACATTTTCCCTCAATCCATCCTGCAAGTATCATCATCATCATCATCAAGCCGAAAATTTTGTCCTGGGAGCAGTGGAGAAGCATCCGACTCTTCCCCAGACCATAACACATCCCTATTAAGCAGAAGTCGTAACGCTTGAGAAGTTGGTGAGACATAAGCTAAATCTGCAGTTGGGGATGCATGTTATGCAGCCGGTAAATTCAAGACAGGCAACTCATCATCCGAAAAAGAGCTATGGTATTCCATTGTACATGAGCAAAAGTATAACAAAATGTTAACACAATGTTAACAATGCTACGTTTGACCATTAACGCACGGCGAAATGCATAACCAACACACATTAGGTTGCATGACAACAACAAACAACGCTATAAATACTTAGGCGTACACAAGCTTCATAAAAAATTATTAAATGACGGAAAAATTCTGTAGCAAAAAATGCAGCATGAAACCCACAAATACGAAATTCACAGTGCATAAAAATTTACGTCCTACAGTTCAAATTCAATAAACCTCGAAGAAAAAATCATGAACAAAGTTCAGTTGCCGTAATAGATCTGGAACGCAGTCGACCTGGAGCGATGACGTATTAGGCTGCAAAAACCGAACGGCACCAAGTTCGCACGCAAAACGGTTGCTATGGAAGTGGAACAAACGTCGTCATGGCAACGGGCGGCAGTTCATTGATGGCCTGCTAACCGACAGTTCTAACGCAATACACATAAAATAATTACTCAAAGGATACGGTACAGGCGATCGGTTGTAAATTATTGCAGTAATGCTACACGACAATTCACAGGTCCAGAAAAATTCAAACAGTTTGTGCTGTCCTAGGCGAGGACAACCTTAGCCCAGCGTGGGCACCAATGGTAATAAACACACGGACTACCAGAGTGTAGGCTACAGCTGATAAGACAGTGAACTTCCTGTTTACTGCTCTTTAAATACAGGGAAGTCATGTGATGCACTTAAGACTATATACAATTATGGAACAGCCTATTTAGTGGTTAAAGGGTTATCTTGGTAGGGTCAACATATACACATGAAATTGATGGCTGCCATTGTGGAGCACACAAATGACGACTCCACAATGCAGCGAGCGAAAAAAAAACAGAAAAAAAAAATAATCTAAGCCTAGCTGGAAATAAAATCCTAATTACGAAGGCAAGATGTATTTTTTAGTGCACTACCTATTTTTAAAGAAAGATACATAATTTTTCGCTTTCGAGGAAAAACTAAATACTATTTTTGAAAGCTGTTTTACAAAAATAAAGAACTGAAGATGTACATGATTAAGCAAAAAATTAAACATTAATAAACTGACTGAAAACTTGCCAGTTTTAAATTTCTGTTTTGATTTCTGGAGCAATTTTACAATAAATTCAATTAAAATTTTCAGTGTTGTTTTAATTTTTGTAGCCTTTTTTGGTTAATTTTCTTTTTGCAGCAACCATTTCTGCAGCTGAAACGCTACAGCGTTGCTGTGGAGAACATCTGGCATTCGAGAATTCGGTGCCAAAGAAGTTGCTTTGGATTAGGCGTCACCGGAGTGGGAATTGCGGCTCCAAGCAATTTTTTGTTCCGATGTCAGAAGTATTTAGGTACATGAAAAGACAAAAAGATACAAAAAAGATAAAATCGTAAAATCTATTTTTCACATGAACAACAATATACACTTACATTTTTACCTAATTTTAAAGGTGGACATTTTTAAAATTAACAGAGCCGATTCTCTGCACGAATAACTAGGGGACAAAACGTTTTAGCGTTACTCGCTACAGTTTAAAAAGAACTATCATTTAATTCATATATAACGGATTACAACAAAAAAAACGAAGAAGTTGTAGCCAACTGGTAATTATGCAAAAAAAACTACAAATTGAGCTTGTCTGGAGCTCTACGCAGTTTCTTTGAACGATGAGCATTTTGAAGCTGCGCTGCAATATCAACCTGTGTTGGTGATAGCACAACTTTGCGTTTATTGGGGTTCGGTTTCGCTTTTTTGTTAGCATGACCTGGCTTCGGTGGTGATTGCTTAGTGGATGGTGACGTAATAATCGATGGAGATTGCGACCTTTCTGGCTTAGAATTTCCTTCAAGAGGGGTGCTGGTAGTAGCCAAAGGTGATTGGTTATTTACGTTAGAAGACTCATCCACTTCGTGTGCGTGGGGTAATTTTGCTGGAGATTTCCTGCCACCTGGTGACTTGCGATGTAAATTCTCAGGTGATTTTTCAAGCTGTTGGATTGGTGGAATTTTTCCCTCAGTAATTGACTTTCTGGATTGGCCGAGAGATCGACGCTCAGGAACTACGTCAGCGAAACTTGGCTTTTCACGTTGTTTGCCGCCAAAAGATATGCATTTGAAATTTGAGTGTTGTTCCTCATTATGCATGGAGAAATTACTGCTTTTCGCCGTCGAAACAAGTGCGTTTGGAGGCTGTTCTGGATAATCATTTTCCGCAGTATGTAACCTTAGCTGTTCGCGATGTTTGCGAATCGTATTACCATTAGTATCAACGATAGTATAGGACTGATTTTCACATTTTTGGTTAACCATACCGACTGACCATAGCCTGTCATTTGTCGTTGAAAAGTCACGATACCAAACCTTTTCACCTATTTGATACGTTTTCAACTCACGATGGTGGGTGCTCTGTACTTGTTTTAATTGTTTACGGCGTACGGCTGCAATAGAGTCAGGGAACAATAAATCCAGCCGAGACTTTAATTCTCGGTTAAAATATAATTTTCCGGGTGTTGCTTGCGTGGTAGCGGAGATAGTGATTCGTGCTAATAACAAGTAAGAATTTATACTCTCTTGAATAGTAGACCCCTGTCGCCGCGCGGCCTTGTAGACTCTCTTGAAATTACGAACGTATACCTCAGCTAAACCGTTGTCCAAGGCGCAAAACTTGGCCCGGTCATGTGCCTAATTCCGTTGGATTTTAACCAATTTTGGAATTCTGCGGACAAAAATTGGGCAGCATTGTCCGTAACTAAGCTGTCCATTAAACCATATAAAGCTATATGATTGTTTAAAACGTCAATGACACGTGCGGACGTTGTTGACTTCATTTTATGTACAAAAGAAATTTTTGAATGTGCGTCTACAAGGATGAAAAACATGTAATTGTCCATCGGCCCCAAAAAATCAGCGTGTAAGCGATTATTTGGTTTTAGTGGATATTCCCACGTATGCTTAGGACCTGACGTTTGAGTATCTTTATACTCTTGACAATTTTGGCATGATTTGACTTTATTTTCAATGTCAGAGTCAATCTTAGGCCACCAGACTTTTTGTCTAGCTAAACTTTTCAATTTAACTATGCCTAAGTGAGCACTGTGTAGATCTTTCAAGATTTGTCTCCGCAAGGCCGTCGGCACCAGGACTCTATACCCCCAAAATAAAGTTTCGTTATCAACAGAGATTTCAGCACGACGTGTGAAGTACGGTAACAGATCGGGAATTTCACATTTGTTAGGCCAACCATGGTTCACATAACGATAAACTTTTGAAAGGATTTTATCACGTTTACTTTCAAGAACGAGTGTCTCGTTTAAAACTGGAAGATTAGAAATAGTTTCTAAAGCAAGAATATTCTACTGCTCTTCTGCTTTCTCGAACTCCTCGGTATTTGGGAGGGGAAGGCGCGATAAAGCGTCTGCCGTTAAATTAAGTTTACATGGAATGTGTTCGAATTCGTAATCGTAAGCATTAAGCATCATTGCCCAACGCTGAACCCTGGCGGCTGCCATCTGTGGTATTCCCTTTTTAGGGCCAAAAATCCAAACTAAAGCCTTCTGATCAGACTGCAGTATGAATCACTGACCATAAACGTATTCATGAAACCGTTTCACTCCCCAAGCCACGCTGAGTGCTTCCCGGTCAAAATGCTAATAGCCTCTTTCCGCTTGAGTGATTTTACATGAAGCGAAAGCTATCGGCCGTGATTCACCGTTTTTCATGACATGCATCAGGCACGCGCCGACCCCATAGGGTGAGCCATCACAAACGAGCTTGAGCTTTAATTTCGGATCGTAATGAACCAGAACTTTTGATTTAAGAAATAATTCTTTTACTTTACTCACGGCTCGGTCGCATTCTGCCCCCCCAAACCCACTTCACACTTGGGCTTAACAAACGTGTTACTGGTGATAGAATATAAGCGAGATTCGGTAGGTATTTTGAGTAATGGTTTACAAAACCCAGAAAGCTCTGTAGCTCTTGAATACATGTTGGGTTAGGAGCGTTTGTGACTGCTTCGATAACCTCAGGGAGTGTATGCAGGCCTTCTGCATTTATCATGTGGCCTAAATATTTTAATTCAGGCCGCGACAGTTTGCACTTCTCGATCCTAAGTTTGGCTCCTGCATCTTGTAAAGCATTTAACAGTTTATTTAACGATTCGTCATGCTCACCCCCCTTCCCGCTCACCAGGATGTCATCATAAAATGGGAGACATTTAAGGATTTTACTGGTGACTTGAGTCATTACCCTCTGGAAAATTCCAGGACTGGATGCCAGGCCCAGGGGTACGCGAAGCCATCTAAACAAACCCAGGGGTGTATTTATTGTCAAAGCTTCTTGTGACTCATTGTCGAGTTCAATTTGCAGAAATGCATCCTTAAGATCGATAAGGGAAAAAGTGTCACTGCCTGCTAATTCACTGAATAATTCTGCGGCCGTGGGAACTGGATAGTGGTCGACTTCGAGTTGAGGGTTCACGGTGGTTTTATAATCGCCAATCACTCGGATTTGACCATCCGCTTTGTGAATTATAACGATCGGCATAGACCACTGAGAAGTTTCCACAGGCTCTAGAATTCCAAGGCCAACCAATCTACGAATTTCTTGGTTAACCTTTTCTTTGAGTGCTAACGGAACCGGTCTTACACGACTGTACACAGGCTTGGCATCAGGTTTTAAATGAATTTTGGCTTTAAAATTCTTAAACTTACCCATGCCTTCAGAAAATAGCTCCGGGAAACCCTTCACTATTTCGGAAGTGTCAACTGGCGTAATGCTAGTTTTAATTTTCTTAACACTTTTCTTAGGTTTCACTTTCTTTTGTATGTCGTAAAAAGGATGGAAATTAACTCTAAAAATAGAAAGCCAATCCTTTCCCATTAATGCAGGTTTATATAATTTTGAAACTAAAGCATCCAAATGTTCGATTTGACCTTGAACTTCAACCTTCAGACTTACAGTGTAAATCGTGTTCTCAATTCCATCAGTGTATGAGTGTATCGAGTATGGACTGAGTTTTAAAGGACAGTCCGCAAAATATTTTTGATGCCACTTAATAGGGATAATGGATGCATCTGCTCCGGAATCAAGTTCCATTTCTAGCTTGACACCATTTAGGCAGACTGGCATTTTCCATTTATGGATTTTCATAGAATTAACTACTACTATTATTTTGTTGGTTTGTAGGGGAATTGAAATCTGGTCCACAGCCTGACTCAGTCCAAGAGTATTATTTTTCAGTACAAGATAGTCGTTGTCTGAATCATTATCAGACCCGGAACCAGACTCTGAATTTTCGGCTTCAACATCCTG
>JAHWFP010243069.1:0-15264 GCA_023313725.1 Lithobius niger
ATAGCAACTAAAACGTCTCGTTAGATGACATCACTTCCTGAACAAGAAAAAAAAAATGTTTTTGTGAATCACCTTACCTATTACGCAAAATTTCAGGGACCGAATGCTAGACTAATATCCAACCGCAAATTACCCTTTATTACAGAAGAACGTTTTTTTGTAATAACAAAACGAAATGAAAATCTGAAATGAAAAAGAATCCTGTCTGGAGAAGGTCTCTTTCCGTTCTATCTTCTTTTCTGTTTGATTGCCTTTTCTCTTCTCGTAAAGAGGAGCGGCTGCGTACAGTCACGTTACTTCAAGGCCATCAAGTGTTTGAACTTCCGTAGATGGCGGGAATAAAAAATGAATAGGACAGGTGCACGAACTAGCACGCGCCGGCACTGGCGCTCCGGAAGACAACGGAAAGAAGAGGGATATATCATAGAGTGCTCCAGCGAAACTTGGGTATGGGGCAAAGGCAACGTCAATATTACTCACTGGACATTGCTTTAATCTCTGTTTTTTAGTCTAGTTTGGCGTTAATTGCATATCATACTCTTCTTGTTTTGCTAAAGAGCCCGGGGTTGAAGTTAGCCGGAAGTAGAATAACGCCGAAGGTGACCCCCGGAACAATGCACGTTATCGATGTTATCACGTTATCAACATATGCGTTAGCCTCAGGAAAATTACTTCATTTTTAACTCTTTCAGCAAGTGATTCAAACTGTTGAGACCAGTTTAAGCAACTTTTCAGGGGGAGGGGGATTTGATGGGTCATTTTGCCGACAATTTGGTGCAAAAATGCTGACGTTTTTGGTTCAGAAAATAATCAAGGACCACGCAACTGGTCCGCCCGCCAAGTTCCATTGTCGGAAAGTCATTGTTCAATTCCAGCATTGCCTGACGGCCACTAGCTTTGGTGCGGTTAACGCTCGCTAAAACCCTTTGACCCTTCATTAAAACCCTTTGACAAGCTTTGGTGTTTCAACAGAATCCAAAGTATAATACGCTCAGCTACAATACTTGGTGCAGGATCCAAGTTGTCCTGTAACCCATGCATTTATCTCTGCTAATGATTTTGAGATAGGTGCATCAGGCGAACGCAGCTCTTCATCGAAGCATACGTTTTTGTTTACCTAAACTAGGAAGTGACCATTCACAAAGTACGTCGCGCTCCGAGAGGAGGGAAGGGGTCCAGTTCAATGTAACAAAACGTGACGTAGGGGAGAGGGGGAAAGCACTGTCCAAAATGTGACGTCACACTTTTGCATATTTATATTTATATAAATAAATAAATATTAAAACTCTAGCTGTACATAAATGATGTGCTCAGGTGTCAGGAAACTAATGGGCTGCAAAACTGCTTCTATTTGAACTGTCAGTGTTCTTGGACTTAAGTGGAATCTGAATGTTAGGTTGAGAAAGGCTTGAATTGAAGGTTTTCTTTTCTACCAGTTTTTCCATCCACAGTAAGAGTTGTCGTAGTACATGGAAGGTCTGAAATGGGGGAAATGAGGTAGCCTCAGTGTATTCCTGAACTGAATAGTGACCTGGCCATTTCTAAAGATGTTTTTCTGAAAGTGTGCGTTGACTCAGAGACCTTACCGTCTGACGTCGAAAGCATTGGTTCTGGGACCTTGGACTCAACGTTTCGTAGAGGTGTTGAGTTACGGTTGTACTATAGTATCGGACGTATTTACCAATTGAAATTCTTAAACTTGGAAGGAAGAAGTTATCACTGTGGCGGCGGTATAAACGGGACCGCTCGCTTCTTAATCGTTCTGCTTACAATGAGTGCAGGTTGCAATACTCCAAGGCTTTACTCGAAAATCGTAAAGCAAGAGAACGATCTGCGCTTTCTGATAGGAGCGTTGGTTCCCTATATCGTCTGTATCGTGAAAGAACGAATACTTCCAGATCTATCCCACCACTTACAGATGATGGCAATTTTATCACTGACCCACTTTGTAAAGCAACGAACTTTAATACTATTTTTTCTAAAAACGGAATTGTGGACTACGACTCTCAGCCACCAATGCCAAGCAGTCAGATGGTAACTCGGGAACGCTGTACAATGGTGGAGTTTTCCCCATGTAGTGTTTTGAATGCACTTTCGGCTTTAAAACCGTCTCACTCGGTTGGTCCTGATGGTTTTTCAGCATACCTTTTTAAAGAGATCAGATCCTTTATTTGTATCCCCTTGGCCCATATTTTTAAATTGTCTTTTTCTTCGGGTTGTTTGCCTACAATTTGGTCAACTGACAATGTAATTCCAATTTTCAAGAAGGGTGATGCTGCAGATCCACACAACTATCGGCCTATTGCTTTGACGGCAGTACCATGCAAAATCATGGAAACCATAATTCTAGACCTTATGTCAGTTTATTCTGAAACTCACAAGCTGATTGGGAACGACCAATTTGGCTTTGTGAGTGGTCGCTCCACTACACATCAGCTGCTGGGGGACATTAGATCGGTGGACCGACACGCTAGACGTTGGTGTGCCATCGGATGTAGTACTTTTCGATTTTAAGAAAGCCTTTGATTCTGTTGTTCACCGATAACTTCTCTTTAAGCTCAGATTTTATGGTTTTGTTGGAGCACTCTTAAGCTGGCTTGAGGCCTTTTTGCTTGGGCCTACCCAACGTGTGAAAATTGGAAACTCGTTTTCGGAACCAGTGCAGATGGTCAGTGGGGTTCCACAGGGGTCGGTTTTAGGGCCAAAAATTTATTCATTTTGTATATCAGGAGAAATTTGCTGATGATCTAAAGTTGCACTCTGCTATTGTAAACTCGACCTCAAAATATCAATTGCAACTCGAGGTCAATTTTGTGGCTCGTTGGTCTGTGGATTGGCAGCTGCCTATTTCGGATAAGTGCAAATCCTTTCATATAGGACATTCTAACAGCAACCACTCATTTATTTTGAACCAGACCACTCTTTAGAGTGTTTGTTCAGTTAAGGATCTCGGTGTTTGGTTTGACTCCCTTAAAATTCACCACCCATTATAATCACATAGTGGCAAATGCTAATCGTCGTCTCGGAATTGTAAACCGGGTTTTTAATTCTGGCTGTGTAGAAATTAAAGTCCATGCTTTTAAAATTTATGTTTGCCCTCTTTTAGAGTATGCTTCACAGGTTTGGTCCCCTTACCTGTTGCGAGACATTGACCATTTGGAATCGGTGCAGCGTCGTTTTACAAAGCGGCTGCCTGGCCTTGCACAGCTGCCTTATTATCTGCGTTTGAAGCGTCTCGGGCTGGACTCCCTTGAACGGCGCCGACTTAAGGCTGACCTAATTTTGACATTTAAAATTCTACGCGGCTTTCTGGAAATAGATTTACCATTCTTTGACTTTAGCCATGTGGGTAGGACTAGGGTCATAGCTACAAATTACTTCTTCCCTCATCAAGACTTAATTGCAGGAAGTACTTTTTTTTTCCATTAGGGTGGTTCCAGTGTGGAATGCTTTACCTGAGCGGATCTTTGCGGCTGCTTCCGTCAACAGCTTCAGACAACATCTTGACAAGTTTAACTTTGCCAAATATTTGAAAAGACCCAATTATGTTGTCACCTGCTAGTTGGGTGGTGATTGTTGGACTGGTGTATGCCCAATAAGGCCCGCTTGTTCATGATCATGTCTCTCCTGGTGACCATGGCTCTTTTATTATGATGAACTTTTTTATTTTCATTTTATCTTGATTATGATTGACAATTGGTTTAGGCCAGGCTTTAAACTGCAATGCATTTATTGTATTTTATTTATTTAAAAAAAAATTGTTTAAACATTGACAATCATACGGCTTTTCCCCTCACTCGTCCCTCACGTTTGGCGATGCCATTGGGGACCACTGTGTCCCTGGTAGGTCTAACCTTGGTGGTAAGGTATTCGTGACCCTAACCCTATACCATCAACCCTTCCCTTACAGTCGGGCAACCGTCTTCGTTTTAAACTTTTAAACTTTGTAATTTTTAATTTTTGTTTTAACTTCGGATGACAGTTAGTGACCACCACGTCCTTGCCATTCCGGTTGCGTTTGCAACAAACTTATATTATTATTATTAAAAAAGTTGGAAAGTATATGGTTGTACAGTATGGCCGCCGAAAGAACCGGGGACTCGGTTGATTTGTACTGTTGCCGAGGGTCTTAGTTTCAACCCAAATAATGCCAACTGAGATGCTATCACTCTTTTTCTTACATTTCACTTTAAAACTTAGTGAGTGGCAGTATGACACCTTAAAAAGATACTTACAACTGATTTGTAACTTATTAAAAATGTATCACGGAAAGCTACTGTATATGTAAACTTAAAGTTACTAGCTGACCCCGGCGTAATATACGCCGTTCTAGCAAACAGCCACCTCCTCACGTCCTCCACTACAACCTGCTCCCCCCCTCCCCGCGATGGAATGCAAAGCCTGCTCGCTTGCTCGCTTCTGACCGGACGTCATGATCCCTCATCATCATTAAGTCTGCTCATAAGAGAAATATATATAGATTGTTATGAAATTGCCACTAGTTGTCAATATTTTGAAAGTGCTATTAGTTATCATAGACGTTGCGATTTACGTCCAACAACCCTGTTCTACCGACTGTCTCTTCTGCGGAACATACCTTCGTCGCTCATCAACTTCCTAGACAACGTTGCTTCAATCAAAATTGTCCCTCTCCGTCCCGAGATAACCTTAGGAGTTGAAAAGGATGTTAATTCAACTATTTCTCTTTCCTCTTCCTTTATTTGTGGCTTGTCACTTTTAACTGGCTAATGGCAGACAAAATAAGCTGTTTTTAAGAGTTTTGTGCAGACCTACAAAAATGCAGCTGTAGAAAAAATTTTTTTCGGAAGAGGGGGAGTGAAATAGGCGGAGATATTTTTTCAGGGAGGTGTGAGTAGGTGTGACAGAATGTGAGGTGGGGGAGAAAGGGGGGCCAAAATTGGCCCAAAAAATCGTGACATACTCGATGAATGGTCCCCAAGCAAGAATTTTACGCTTTTTATCAGCAGGAACGTCAAAAGTATCAAAATGCAAGGTTGCTTATTCGAAGTACAGAGACGAAGTACAGAGATCAAGATTCTAAACCCAAATCGAATTCCTCGAACTTCCTAAAAGTTCTAGTGCCTATATTTGAAGCTGACTCTTTAAGTAATTAGAATTACTAGAATCTCTCTGTAAAGCCGGAGCATGGAAATTATAGGTACTATCTAAAGAGAGTGTAGAATCTAAGTTGATTTCACCAACAATATTTGAAGCAACTATAAAGTTAATTTCAACCTTGCTATCTATGGAGAAGTTGATTTCTCCCTTCTTTTCTTTTGTGCACTCCTATAATAATTTTCGTTATTATTCCTTTTAACTAACGAGAGTTGATTGGTTGACGTCACTTTTCTTTTAAGGCTATTAAAATATGTTGCACTCAATATATTTCACAATGCCATTAAACTAATAACGTGAAGATGTCTGTTGCTATAGACTCCTGATTATCCAGCCTATATTTACTGATGGGTAGTTCTTACGAATGCTTTGCTTTGCTGAGCGAATGCCTTTGGTCAGGTCATTGCTTCTCTAATGTTTGGTGAATTTCCTTTTGATAGTGGTAGAGATTGTTGTTACAAAACATGCTTTTGGCTATTGAATTATAAGCTGTTAACATGTCAATTAGTTTATAGTTAGGCCTAAGGATGCCATCTTTAATAGTCCTATTAGTTTTTTAGTTGTTAACCCGTTTGAGGATTTGTTGTACTCGAAAGGATACAAGCAATGTTGATGTTGTTCTGGGCAGGTATTCCTGGAGTTTAATGAAGTTAACTGCGACACAAACCTTTTTCCATGAATTATGTGAAGTTAACTCAACCCTTTTCCATGAATTATCTCAGTGATACTTAAGACTGATGGGATGAAGTTAACTCAAAAAATACAAACCTTTTCCCATGAATTATGTTAGTGGTATTTAAGACTGATGGGATGAAGTTAACTCAAATACAAACCTATTTCCATGAATTATGTTAGTGGTACTTAAAAGACTATGGGGTGAAGTTAACTCAAATACAAACCTTTTTTCATAAATTATGTTAGTGGAATTTAGGACTGATGGGATTTGTGATTCAAGAATGTGATACATATCAACTTTATGTGTCAACATTCAAGGACAATCGACAAAGAGCTTCCGCAAAGTGAGAATGATTGATCAACCAAGAAATAAATCGATACAGGTTGTGTGGACCAAACAACGCCCACGACCTTAGATTTAGCTTTCAGCGCCGTCAAACGGCTTTTCCAAATGGCCTCTAGTGAAGGTTTTCAGGAAGCTTGGGTGTTACAATAAATAATTCCTACATCAAGAGTTCCTTGGATCGATTATCCACGCACAGCTACCTACTGGATTTTCGCACGTGGTAAGGCAGTTAACCCCTGAATAAAGGGCGTCACCAAACTGTCATTTATGTTTCAACAACCATTTACCAATTGAATCATGGCCTGTAAAACCATAACGAACGTCAACACTCTTTTTAAGACTGGAATGCTGAGTAGAGATCTACATCATATCAAAAACCAAAACTGGTAAAAGGGGCCGCCAAGGTCCGAATGGTTCGGCCCGTCAAAGGAGTGATATCAACACACCAAAACATTCGCCAAGTTAATCGCACCGCTCGCTTAATAATTCGAAGGTTAAATGAAAACTAGAACATTGCTACTTTCGGTAGCAATGTTCAAGTTTTCATTCTGGAATGCTGAGTAGAAATCTACATAATAATTCTGGATGCCGGCTGAGCTGATAAAAGGAAGAATAAAAGGAAAACCGGAAGTACAACAATCACTGTAATCGCTTCTCATTGTTTTCGTGGACGTGTAACGTCTTTGCTGCTACGGTGCCTAACAATTCCTGGTGCACGTGCTAAGGATTCTATCGTCCAAACCGTGATTGTTGATGGGTAAAATGAAATTGCCAGCTGGAAACGATGCTATGGCTTATTTAATTCGCAGATGAGGACTTTTAGACCTGAGCTCTGGGCAAACAAGTAAACAGGTCCCGGCTGCGTTGTGCCCGGGAACGATGCTTGAAATGGATTGAATTTTTGGTTGAAATTACGTAATGAAAAGTGGGGAATGGGGCGTGAAAAGTGGAGTAGGAAGTAGGAGTGGGGAGTGGGGAATTAGCGTTTCTAAGCCAGTGTCTAAGGTTAGCGGGACAGGGGAGGAGGGGGGCAGGGTCTATACATTTCATTCATGACCGGCCCCGTGTGTAGCACGGGCTTCCTCTAGTTAAAATAGATAATACTACTACAACCCGAAAGTGGGGAGGGGATTATTTTTTTTTTCTGTTCAGGTAACCGACGGCCTAATACCTTATTAAATTAATGTAAAGAGCAAAGTATTGTTTTTATGTTCAAGTTAGCGATGGACTAAGGACTATGGACTAAGGTCATCTGGGGGAAGCTGTTGGTTTCGTTTCTCGGGTACAGTCCAGTTGATTCAACATCGACAGAATCTTATTTTACCGCAGCAGAACTAAAAGGCATCAGTAGTTTCCGCATGCACGTGAACTGGCGTTGAATCGGGAGGCAGAACACTCGATTTCTGCCTCAGTTGGCCTTGGCTCGCAGTAGCCATTTGCTTCGCCGCTTTACACTCGTGTAACTCTGTTGCAAGCGCAGGTGTCACATACGTGGAATAATCGTTACCACTCGGGTATTTTGTAGCATCTATTGATTAGTTAAAACCTATATAGCGTATTTTTAACGTATGTTATCCGAGAAAATAGATATGATCAGTCGATTCTGGAGTGTATGCTTGTTAGTGGCACACCTCTGGTGTTACTTCCCTGACACCAGGGGTACTGTAATTAGCGTACCTTTTATGCACAGCCACCAGGTGGCATGCTATAGCTATAATAAATCTATATATACTAGGGCACCCACCTGGATCGGGTGCCCAAACATCTGTCAAACCTCCATGTTCGAGTTTCTTCTTTGGGACCTCAGTCACTTCATCTTGTAACATAAGCCCCTACGTAACAATGGCAATGGGATGAGACGATTTCCTGTAAAATTTAAAATGAAGTATTAGCACTAGTGCTCAGACAAACTTTTCACCTTTTCCGTGCGTGGTATGGGAGTGTAAGGGAGCTTAGTGGCTAATTATTACATAAATTTGAAAAAAAAATTGCAAAAAAGGATGGAGAAGATCTAGACACACGCTAGTGTGTCGCCGCCAAGTAGACGTTTTATTGTTGTTGGAGTTTAATTGTTTGAGCGTAATTGTTAGAGTGTAATTGTTGTCAGATGGCGGCTCACTAGCAGACTGTGTCTTTTAACTGAAACCAACTTATTTTCAGCATACTGGTGTAAATTCCCCATGCGGTATAAATCTTTGCAAATCGTTTGAATCAGGTGTCTTGGGTCTAGTAACAAAGAAAAACTCAACACGAAAATGTGGGAACACGTCCTTCATGAAGAGAAAGTGTCCTCAATAACGTTGATTTGAGTTACTGGTGACTAGTAACTAGTAACTACTAACTAGTCCGCAGGCTCCCATGTTAATTCTCATAGGGTATAACGACACATCTACAGCTGATTAGGAAAAGTTGCCAGATCTAAATTTCGGCAGACAGGTTTTTTTTTTTTTTTTTATTTAAATTAAATTAAATGATGGGTTGCACGAAGTACTAATGTACTTGTTTGTGCAAACAATAACTAACATACTGTTGAACAATTATTTTACATTATCGATATCAATTTTTTACTTAACACAAACAAAACAAAAAAAAACACATTCAATTATCTTAATTAGTTATCAGCATTAATATTTTACTTTAAAGCGTCATATGGGGAAGTGCCTTTTTCTAAAATGGGGGTTGCAGCTAAAAGCACGTGGTCCTGAAGTGGCTCGTAAGTGCAAAATTATTGTTATAACCATTTTTTGTATTGTCATCCAACAGTCGATTATAACATGCTTAAGTGTTACAAGCGTATAGTTTCAGTACCTAATTGTCAGAATTCATTGTTGTTGCAAATAGGTGGTTTACTAAGAGATGGAGTATCTTTTATTGCAAAGGTTTAGTCGTTTTTTTTCCCCACCAAATTTAAATCTTTTTTTTACGGTACACGAATTCAAAATGAATTATCTGCCCCACGACCCAAATAAATTTCTCATTACTGGTTCAATAAGACACAGGGTATCTTTTATTCCATAGGAATTGATTAGGTCCTTGCAATTACCATACTGTTACGCTTGTTATTAATTTATTTGGAATGATAATAGCAAATGTGAAAATTTATACAATAGCCAAGTTAATCGCACCGAATAATACTTGGGACGTTAACTGAAAACTTCGAACTATTAGTAGGTACGATTAACTTGGGTAATAGGATTAACCTTGGCGGCCTTTCCCTGGTTGAATGATATCACTACTTTGAAAGGCCGACCCTTTTTGTAAACTTGGCGGCTTCTCTTGCCAGTTTTGGTTTTGGGTGGATTTCAGGTTACCTTGCTGGTGTTCTGAATTTGCGTCAGGCAGCGGCATTAAGTTCGAGCGCTTCAGCGGTCCAGTATTTTTTTTTGGTGAATTTTCGGCATAGGACGACGTTTCCTAATTAGACTGCACCGTGGATTGGAGGCCCTTCTATTGAGAGGTATTTGGTGCTGTAGAGTGGTTGAAATTTAGCTCACACTCTAAGGGCGAAGAATGCAGAAAGACGAACCTACAGCTGACTATCGTTTTGAAACGAAATTCAAAAAGTTAAAAAGGCAATTGCGACGGTGGGGAGATTTTGTCCAGTCTATTTCGAGGTAAAAAGGGGTATTTTGCTGTAAAATTGCATTTGTAAAAATTATTAATGGTAAATTCCGAGTTTCAAGCATTAAGCTTGAAGAGTGAAGTTATTAAGGTTATTAATTCGTATTTTATTTCGTGTTAGTGCCACTAATTAATAGTGTGGTAGCTGTGGAAGCAATTTATAAATAATTAAAGGCGAATGAGTTTTACAGAAATATTCACGAAAGGGCAGCCAATTTTAAGTCAAATTTTGAGATAAGAGAACGTTGCAAAACGTTGAATAGTTTTTTTGGTAAAGAAAAAAATTGCTGGTTGTGCTGTTTGATGCAGTTTGAAAAATTAGCAAATATATGAGAGTTCTGACAAGGTGTCTTAAACAGTTCCTTTTAAGTAGGCCTACGCTATTTTGCAAAATTTATGTTTTAATTTTTTTTATGAAAGAAAAGAGGAATTTTGTAGCATTCATGCCATCAAATGTATTAGCCACTCGTTCATGCCTAACATCAAGTCGTGAGCTGGGGTTGTAAAATTTAGTAGACTGGTCGAAGTGCGATTTTCTGTATTGTTTCAAGACTTTTAAACTAGGCTAAGCCACTTTTAATGCCAGTCACCTTCCCTTGATGCGAATTCGCCTTATCCAAGAGTAGTCCCACTTTACTCGAAGTATGCATTGCCGCTACGGAGGGGCAATGGCATCTTTAAAATAAAAGTGGTAGGAATGCTACTTTATCAAAAAGCGTTAATGCCGTTATTTGAGTGTGACCTAGCTGGTTACACAGCAAAAGGAAAAATTGTAAAGTTCACAATTTGTGACGTGAAAGCAAGTTGCCTAGTTAAAGTTAATACAATTAGCAGTTTAAACTTCGTTGAAAATTAGTTTAAGTGGATAAAAAAAACCTTAGTGTTAATACTAATAATTAATTTGGCGTTTTCACTAAATGAGAGACAACGATGAAGTCGTAAAGTTTAAGGACTCACGAAGGAAAGCAGCTTGAGGAGTGGAGTACTAGTTTAGATTCTATTTTAGAATTAGAAATAGCTTGTTGAATTTGGGAGCTTCTTTCAGCTCTAATTCCAGTTCTAACACTAACAGTAATTCTAGCTTGACTGTTACTGGCACCATTGTAATGGCGGGGGTGCTTCATAAAAAGACATGTGAGTGCGACCCTGCTGCCAAATCTTGGACAGTTTATTTTGAATGGGTCGAAGTCAGCTTTGAAACTTATGATGTACTAGCTGATAAGCAAGTAAGAATTCTTACAACAAATGTAGGTCCTAAAACCTACGGTTTGTTTAGGAGTTTGTGTGCACCTCATGCACCTGAGGATAATACCTTCGCAGAAATTAATGCACTTCTGGAGGCTAATTTGTGCCCTAAGCCTAATTATCTATCTGAAAGAGTAAATTAAAAAAAAAGAGAGACCAGTTAAGTGGTGAGTTAGTTGCTAAGTATGTAACAAAGCTGAAAAGGTTAATTTCACTCCACTGAAATTATGGTGCTACAGATGGCGCAACGTTGAAAACAATGCTTCGAGACCGGTTCTTGGCCGGTATTAATGACTCAGATTCTCAGTGACAGTTACTCCTATAGCGTTGAACCCTAGCATTGTTACCATCCGTATAGGATATTGCCCGGTTTTAGTCTTCTGTACAGCCGTACAGACTTCTTCGACGTAACTAAATTAAATAATAACATTTCATCGTCGAATTGAAATCCAAAAGATGTGTGTTAATGCAGCCGTAAAAACAAAAACATTTTAGCTTCGTTTAAAAGAGTCTTGTCGCATTGTTCGAGGCTTACGATCGAACCAAATTCTCCATTAGGCCTATCTGCTACTTATGAAACTAAAACTGCCGTTAAAAAAATTAGGCCTAAAAAATGGAAATTAGGTCTAAAATCACGTTACCATGGCAACGTCAATAGTTGCTACGAGTCGCTGCTGCAGCGTTTCTCCTGTCCCTTCCCTACTACCACTGATCTATATACGCTACGCTGCGCATTACGTTGTGACACTGTAACTGTGTGCGCGGAGGCATACCGTGCTGCAAAAATGAATAGGCTTACTGTATACAATCCAAATCCCCGTTAGTTGTTACTTACGAAATTAAAGTTGTAAATTAGGCCTAAACGCTGACAATTATGCCTAAAACATAAAATAAGCTTAAAAGCTAACACATTTGTAACGGGCAATTCTGATGGTTTCTGTTTTTAGATTATATAATAGAGATAGCTGTTGCAATGTGTGATAGAGAAGCGTGCCTCACTATTGGTAGTGGCAGAACTGTACAGAAGACTGGATGCGACTAGGTAGTTGCTGTAGCCGCTTGTTTGCCTCTCAGTCCGACGGTCCGATGAGTATTGTTGGCTGCCTTTGGTCACGCTCGGTGAATGTTGTGTGCTCGCACTCAGTTATTATTGCAGGCAGAGGTATTCCTTTTTTTGTTATGACAAAACGTACGAGTGAAGAATTGAAGATTGAGGCATCTGAGGATTTGCACGGGAATTCAACATCGGTTAAGATTCGGAAAGAAGGTGTTGCTAACAAAGACGATGGTGGTAATAAAGAACAGTTAAGACAGACGATTTCTTGTGGGACTATTAATTTTATTGAAGGTTGCAACTTTATTTTCAATTTTAAGTAGCCTATAAAATGATTTTAATTGGCCAACTAGCATTTTTAAAGTCTTAAAATGCATAATTCACTCGGAAATTTACCGTGGTTCATGACATCTAAATACAAAATACTTGCTTAATATTTTTTATTATTTTTTTTATTTTGGTTTGTGTCTTTAATACAATTCCAACTGATCCATAATTCACGAATTAGTTAATTTTCTGGGGTTGCTGACACTTAATAAAAAATTCTTTCTGAACGTTTTAAAAAATGTATGCATTGCCAGCCTATAATAATCATGAATGCATCCGCCATTTCAGTACTGAGAGCCAACCCACCATTTTAGTACAGGAGATCGGCTCTCAGCACTGCAATGGCGGATATATTGCACTGTGCGTTCTTGTTCATTGTTGCGCTCCTGCATCGTTATATTGTTAAAAAAGGACTGAGAGGCAAAAACCGGGTAATAAGTTACGGCACAAGAATTAGCGAAAAAGAACGTCTAAAGCACATCAACACACCAAGTCACTAAAAAGTGGTACGATAGCAGGCAGAGTAAACTTGATAATAGGTGTTTCTGCTGCGGGTATTTTAACCATGTCAAGGCCATCTGCAGGTATAAAAAGCACACCCGATCAGCCTGTAAGTTGGTTATAGACATCTTTCGAGGGTCTGTAAAAACAAGAAGCAAGTTTCATATAGCATGAAACCAACACCAACCGTTACATCACAAAAGCAAAGACATGTGTGTAAAAAAAAACTATAAGTACACGTGAAAAATGCATTTGGGTGACGATTCCGATACTGGTTGTCTGGACACCACTTTACAGTGATACTGATGAGAGCTTTGGATCAGAGAATAATTACTTAACTAAGTGGATTAAGGAAGTATATTTTAATGGTCACAAATTACCCTTGGAAGTCGATTCATGGTCTGACTTTACTACCAGTAAGCTGATACAAGAAATATTTTCAAAATGCTGAATTAAACCCAACAAGTACTACTTTAAGAGCTTGGGACGATGGTACCACCAAAGCATTGGGTACAGTTAAACTCGATGTAATCACTGCCGACAATACCCAGTCTCTTTTTACAATTATTGCTCCTGAAGGCAGACCACCTGTCATGGGAAGGAGTTGGATGTGTAGGTTTGATATTGGCATTAAAAAGTTCTATAAGGTAGAAATCAATGATCAAGAGATTGTCTAGTATGAAATTAAATTTGTAACTGACGAAGAAGTTTTGAGCGTTTCTCAGAACTGTTTGCTCCAGGGCTAGGAACATTCAAGGACTTCAAAGCTAACATTAAATTAAAACCTGGAGCAATTCTCAAATACTGCAAAGCTGGGGCAGTTTTGAAATCAAAGGTCAAGGTCCGACCGCTGAGCCATACTGACACTGTCCCGTATTATCGACAAAAACGCATTATTGTGGGGGCATAGATTAATTATTCCTCAGCAGCTATGTTCACAAGTCCTGAGTGAGTTGTATGCAGGACACTGTGGCATAGTGCGAATAAAATATTTAGCTAAGTCTTGAGTTTGGCGGCCAAGGATTGATGCCGACCTAGAAAATGCTGTTAAGTCATGTTTGTTTTGCCAAATTACAAGGTATGGAAACGTTTCAGGGAAAAAAACGTGTTTGGGAGAGATGTCCTCATGCATTTCATCGCATTCATGTTGATTTTGTGAGGCCCTTCCAAAATAAAATGTTTTTCGTCGTTATTGATGCTTTTACATAGTTCCCATTTGTTAAAATCATGAACAGCACAACAAGCACGAGTGTAATTAAATACTTATGTGAGTTATTCGCTATATTCGCAATAGCACATACTGTAGTAAGCGACAATGGGCTTCAGTTCTGTAGTGTGAAATCTGACATGTTTTTCAAATAAAATGGCATGCACCATGTGAAAATAATTCCCTACACACCTCTGGAAAATGGTGCAGCGGAGGTAATGGTAAAGTCCCAGAAATGTTCCCTAAAAGCAAGCTTAAAACAAGGCCTAAATCTAGAAATGTCCATTAATAATTTTCTGATACAGTCTAGAAATATTCCGCACAACACCACACAAACGATTCCCTCTCGTTTACTGTTAAAGAAATGTGGCACTGTCGCGGCAACAGACGGATCGCTGAAAACCGATGGCAAACTGCAATTGTTTTAGCACGAGATTCAAATTCACGTTATCGAATAAAAGTAGACTCAGGTTTAGTGTGCAGGAAGTATTCAGATATGTTGAAGGCACGAGTTACGGGAAATGACTAGGTTTCCGGCAAATGTCACATTCATAGACCATGAGTGAAATAACAATCCATTCTCTCCTGGAGTTGTTAAATATGGAAGCGAAATTATGATTTCTGAAAACACAAATCAAAGAGGCCAGAAGTTGTTTCACAATTTTCTCATGAGTGTTTTACATCAAATCGTGACGATTCTGGTAGAAATGACATGCCCCGTCTTCAGCCAGTTAAAAATACTGTTCCCTGTCATGACAATTTTCATGATTCAGAGATGCTGCCGTTCTTTTCTCCAATTCCAAGATCTGAAGGTGTGCGTCGTCTTAGAAGAAGTAGTGGTATCCCCGCTGCCACATTGCTAACCGTTGCTGCTACTGATGTTAGTGGCGGGAGCAATACACTCGCACAACATTTGGGGTGATGAAGCAGTATCGCCTCATGGATCCAAACGAAAGAGGAGAGTACCAAAGCTCATGGACTTGTAGGGGACTGGTTTTGGGTAGTCATATGTTTTTTTCCCCCTCAGGTGGGAGAGTGCGATAAGTGATATAGTGCTTGTAGATAATTGTATGTGTGAAGAGATATATTATTAAAGTAAAAATCAAGCAAATGCTACAAGATAAAAACACAAACAACGTTTCGAAAATTTTC
>JAHWFP010243106.1:746-17140 GCA_023313725.1 Lithobius niger
CCTTACCGGCCTCAGCTCTTCACGCCGACACGCCCGACAGAGCCAGCCCTCTCAGCCGGCCTCAGTTTGCTTCGACCTTCTCCGACACTCATCGCCGTCTCCGCATCGGCTATTGGCTTTCCGACGGAGCGCCCCGCCCTCCCGGCCGTCACCCTCCGGCACGCCTCGACCAAGCCTCAGCTCTTTCGGCCGCCTCCCGCACCAGTTCCCGGATGTGCCGTGGTGCAGACGAGCCACCTTACACTCGTTTCGGTTTCGATTGTTTCCGACAACGATTGTATTTGCTACCTGGCTTGTTCATATGATGTCATCCCGATCAAGCTTCGACCAACTGGGACAAGACTCGAGGCCTCGTTGGAATGAAGAACCAAGACACTTCCTGGTGAAGCTCTACCCTTCTCAACAGTTCTGCTGCTTGTCTCATTCGTGGCTAAATCCCACGTTTTGAGTGAACAACCAAGGCGGATGTCGTCTACACCTCTTGCTGCTTGTCTCCACCGTGGTTGACCCCACGTCTCGAGTGAAAATCAAGTCACCTGCTGCTGTCTACTGCTCGTCTCACTCGTGGCTAAAGCCACGTTTTGAGTGAAGTACAAGACGGAAGACGTTTGCACCCCTTGCTGCTTGTCTCGACTGTGGCTAACCCCATGTCTCGAGAGAAAATCAAGTCAACAGTTGCTGTCCACTGCTGCTCGTCTCACTCGTGGCTAAAGCCACGTTTTGAGTGAAGAACAAAGACGGATGCCATTTGCACCTTTCCTGCTCGTCCCACTCGTGGCTAAAGCCACGTTTTTGAGTGAAGTACAAGACGGAAGACCTTTGCACCTTTCCTGCTTGTCCCGAGCGTGGCTAACCCCACGTCTCGGGTGAAAATCAAGTCGCCTGTTGCTGCCTACTGCTGCTCGTCTCACTCGTGGTTAGAAATTACCTACGTTTTGAGCGAACCAAGACGGAAGCCGTTTTCATCTCTTGCTGCTTGTCTCGACCGTGGTTGACCCCACGTCTCGAGTGAAAACCAAGACATCAGTTGCTGTCCACTACTGCTCGTCTCATTCGTGGTTAAAACCCACGATTTGAGTAAAGATCCAAGACGGAAGCCGTCTGCACCTTTTCTGCTTGCCTCGAGTGTAGCTAACCCCACGTCTCTAGTGAAAATCAAGTTGTCTTCCTTCTTCGCCCGTCGTCGCCTCCGGCCCCGAGCCTGGTCATCGGCTGCTCGTCGTTTGACTGCCGTGGATGAACATCACCTCCGTTACTGGACGTCTGGCCATCTCTAGCCCTACTCGTCTTTCGTCCACTTCCTGTGGACCGTTCACCGTGACGCTCCTGGCTTGCCGTCTTCCAGCAAGTTTCCAGCCCGCATCCCTCCCCTGGCTCCCGTCCGCCTTCTGTTCACCCTCCGGCTCTGACACCGCCATTAAGGTCCCGTCACCGTGGCTGCCGCCTCCGCAAGACACGCTCTTCGGCCCGTCTCTGGTCTGCCCATAGCCGGGACGCCGCCGTCGAGTCAGGGTTGTTGCTCTGGCCTCCCGCCTCTACCATCTCGACACTTGAAGCTCCACTTCTCACTGGGCCAGCTGTGGAAGCCGTGGTGAACTGGATCGTCCATCGACGGCCTCCTCGCCGTCTTCGTCCGCCTCGCCTCCGCACGCTTCACTCCCGGCCCGTCTCCGGTCTGCCCATAGCCGGGACGTCGCCATCGAGTCAGAGTTGTTGCTCCGACACTAGACTTTTGAAGCTTCACGTCTCACCGGACCAGCCGTAGAAGTAGTTGTGAACTGGATCGTCCATCGACGGCCCCTGCCTCTCGCTCCCTCGCTGTCTTTCGTCCGCCACACGCTCTGTAGGAAAATTGTCCGCGTTACTCCAGCGAATTCTTAGTCCTACAAATTACTGTTACCGTGCAAAAGAAGTTCCAGAAGAATACTTAAAGTTCAACTGTTTATTTAACAGCGACATTGCGAAGTTACAAACACTTGACCACATGGCTTAAAAAAAAACATAACTGCAGCTTGCAGTTGCAGCCCATGCTGCCTGCATTGACCCCAGAACGCGAGTGAGCGTTCGCTCCATCCTAAACTGGAAGTTAGTCCCCACCAGGCTAGAGCGCTCGATAAGCTGGATGTTTCATTCTCCAGGCAAACAGTGCGTAATTGCCGACCAGGCTTTTCCATTGCTCTTTCCTGAACTGGGAGACAGTACATTTTAGTCTCAAATGATATTTTAACCAACGATATTAATAATACAAATAAATTCTTTGCTGGGAAGAACCAACTATAGCTAGGCTATGCGTACAACCAACACACCCTCCCATTCTTCTCATGCAAACACAATGCTACAGAATTTATAACATTACTTATGAGTCACAATTATAGAACACCGCTGAACATAGCCTATTCAGCCGTTCTGGGTTCAGCCATTTCGTCAGCATGTCTGCAACATTTAGTTCAGACGGTACTTTATACAAACAGAAATATTGCTTTCGTAGCCAATCCCTCAAAAACATATATTTAGTTTTCTACCTCATTCCTAGTAAAGTGGATGGCAGATTGTGAGTCACAGTACAATTTTGGTGTTGTAGCCAATGGTGCTAATACTGAATTTGACAATGCACTGTGTAGCCAGTGCAATTCTTTTACAGCCGGAATCATTGCAATGAATTCTGCCTCCATTGTACTGACGCACACCATACTCTGCTTCTTACAGCCCCACAAAATAGGTACACTACCCAAGAATACAATGTGCCCACCGAAACTACGCCGGTCGTCTCTATCGGATGCCCAAGATGCATCCACATATGCATACAATTCGATCCTGTGACACTTGAAAGATCGATAGCATAATGTTTCGTACTGACTAAGTATCGCAATACGTTCAACAACAAGCGAATATGAATGGGCGTAAAGGCATTGTTATATTGGGACAATATTATAACACTCAACAGAATATCGGGCCTTGTTCTAGAAGCTACATACAACAAACTTCCTACAAGTGACCTGTATGGGAAATTTACACTCGTCTCATTTTCGTCTCGCTTCTTTTGAACACAAGTACCAGCCGGTACTGGTACACGTACCTTACACGTTTCATCGACATCATACCTCTTTGCGAGTTTAGAAATGTAAGACTGTTGATGAATAACTGTCTTGCCATCAACTTTTAGGAATTCAACACCTACTAGGTTTTTTTACTTCTCCTAAAGACATGAGTTTGAATTTGGATTTAAGCAACGTTACTATATTTGCTCTAATAGTTTCGTTTCTGGCAAACAAAAGCAAATCATCCACATAAAATAATAAAACTGCATCTAAACCAAAATGATAAACACAGTTAAGTCCCAAGAACTTAGAAAATCCTATCATCACTAATGTCTTTTCAAGTTCTTCCCACCATAGTCTCCCACTTTGGTGAAGACCATATACGGCTTTTTGCAATAGCCACACCTTACCATGGTTAAATACAGTTTTGAATCCTTTAGGGATTTCCATGAAGGTTTTGCAATCTAATGTACCATAAAGGTACGCACACTTGATATCCAAATGAACATTTGTCCACTTCATAGTGGATACTAATAATACATAAAAGAATCTAACCAAAACAAAATTTACAACTGGGCTGAATACTTCATCAAAATCAACACCGCTAACTTGACGAAACCCCTGAGCTACTAGTCGGGAGCGGAAACGTTCAACGCTTCCGTCGGTATTTTGTTTTACCTTGTAAATCCACTTACATCCCAGTACTTTCATATCAGTAGTTACATTAACCTCTTTGTATACCCCTCTTAAAAGACGCAATTTCGTCTTCCATGGACCTTTTCCATTCACACTTTTGAGGAGAGTAAATGGCTTCCTCATAGTTACTTGGCTCAACAATACACATGTAAGCCTCTGCATCACTGAAATCAACAGGACTATCCCTTTCACTAGTGGATACATTTTCGGGATTAGGTGTTCGTCTACCCCTAAAATCGAACACTGGTTCAAACTGACATCCCTGTTCTACACAATACTTTTTGATATCATTAACACTGCGGAATGTAATTCCATCTGGGGTGCGATAGTACATATCTATCCTACCTACCCTTTGCCCCGTCTTACGGACTACTTCTTCCCTTCTCCAATTCTTATAATCTAAAGGTGCCAATTTGGGGGATGAGCCTACACTATTACTACGAATGATTGGCTGTGGAGGAACTTCTTCAATGGTTACTGGGTCTTATCTTCTGCTTCTACACTAGAATTACCATCCGATTCTGACTCTGTACCAGAACTAATTCCCTTTTCATAGTTAAATTTAGTTGCACTTTCCACTTTCACTGGGTTTAAGAACACTCTTAGGCCTATACTGCAAGGACCTTTTCTCCTTTCCCCATAACTTATCCTCATCTACTTTTACATGTTTGGGGATTCCACAATCTATATCCTACCGTGTCAACTGCATAGCCAATGAATACCCCCTCCCATGCTTTAACGTCGAGTTTATCCCTTCCCGGCTTGTTGAAGTGTACATAACACATTGCACCAGGTCTTCGTAAATGTCTGACTGATACACCTCGATCAAACAATAATGTATAAGGGACCTTAAAGCCTAATTTTGAGTGAGGGTGCCTATTCTTTAGGTAGGTGAATGTACATACAAATTCTGCCCAAAGATTGCGTGGCAGAGACGTCTCGTGAAGTATTGCACGTACCCCTTCTATCAACGTGCGGTTAAATCGCTCAGCGATTCCATTCATAACTAGCGAGTAGGCATTGGTTCGCTGGTATCTTATACCCAACTTACGTAGATAATCACAAAATTCACCTGAACAAAATTCCATACCTCGGTCCGTGCGGACATTTACAATTTTGAGGTTGAATTGTCTTTCACTTCCTGCACGAAAGTCAACAAAAGTTTGAAATACGTCGCTTTTCTTAGCGATCGGAAACACCCATGCATAACGAGTATAATCGTCAATTATAGTAAGCACATATCTACAATTACCCAAGGATACCGTGCGACTTGGTCCCCAAACATCCATGTGAAGGAGGTCGAGGGGCTTCTTACTCTGTATAGCATCAATACCCTTAAAACTAGCCCTAGTCGATTTGGTTACCTTGCATACCTCACACTGAGAGATTTAGGCTTCACTCCCACTTGTATTCCATGTACAACCTTGGAGTTTTGTAAATTTATCAGGCCCAAATTATGCTGATGACCGAACCTCGAGTGCCAGGTTTCCACTGAAACTGACTTATTGGGTTTATTGGGTTCACTACTTCGTTTAAAGTCCCCCTTTTGATTCTTACTTAATCCAAAGGAACTCTTACTCGAGTCAGATGTACAAGCTACAGCTCCATTCACATGTTTTGGTTTGGTCCTTATGAAACACAACATTGCATACGCAATACAACTTGTTTGCGATTCACTTGCCATACAGTAGGCATTCATTTGCATTATGTAAATACACACTCATATGTCCCTGAAAAATGTCAATGTGATAAAGAGACTTATCGATGCAACCAACACTTATGAGATTTTTGCAAAAGGTTGGAATATACAAAACATTTTGTAAGTCAATAGTACATGTAACATCACCGACTTTTACTTGAATGGTCACTTGCCCGATACAAACAATTTTTGATGCGCCTTCACCAAGGCAAACTTGCTTATCTTGCACTGTTGCAAGTGAAATAAACCAATCTCTATTTGTACATATGTGGTGCGTAGCACCGGAATCCAGGTACCAATTGGGATCACCTTGTGTTACATTTCCAAGAATCTGCGCACTGGGGGTAAAATCTGCATCTTCGCCCGGTCGTTAGTGCTGGATGGACCTCCTCTATTTCTTCCCCTACTTCTACCACGTCGAGGGTTGCCTCTACTGCTACTTGGGGTTTTCTCGTTTGCTTGAGATGTTAGATGAGGGCAGGCCCTAACCATATGGGATTTTTCACCACAATTGAAGCACGCACGAGTGGAGTTTCCACCTTGACGAAATTGTAAGCCTACTTGTTGTTCACGAGATGGTGCACGTTTATACACTTTTTGAAACATAGCGAATGCTTTCGCGAACTCGGGATCATCTGAAGCCATCACATTTGATGCAGTTGCAGTAGGCTGCTTCATTTTTAATCTAGAGTATTCTGCTAGAAGTTGCTCCCTACCCTTTGAAGGAATGAAATCTGCATCTTTCCAGTGATATATCTGTTGGACAGTTTACTCATATTCTTCGGGCAATTTTCCTAAATATTGTAATGCAATTTCTGTATCTGTACGTGGTGCCTTAATATCAGCTAATTCAGCTGCCTTTTTGTCAACTCTAGCCAAAAATAATGCCATGGGCTCATTCTGTTCTAATTGTAAAGCAAAGAATTCACTTCTAAGTCTAGCCTCACGAGCCCTAGACACTGGTTCAAAAATAGTTTTGAGTTTTTCCCACGCTTCATATGCATCAGACAAGTTTCCTATGACATCCTGCATTCGTGTTTCAACATTAAGGCATATTATTGCCATGGCCCTACTCTTGCAATGATTGTATCTGTCCTTCTCCTTTGCTGAGGCTGAAGCAGATAACGCCGGTTCAGTTTGGTCCACAAACGACCATAACCCCTTTTCTTGTAGTAGAAAGGACAATTGTTTTTCCAAGATTCATAATTGTTCAGTTAATTTTGGAATGGCAATTGAGCCCCCGTCACTCGTCATATTTGCGAACAAAATTACGCTACACAAGACGCACCACAGAGCTGCCTTCATTTGTCTCAATGTCTAATACCACAAATAAATATATATTTCCATAAATATGTATAAATATATTAAGTTCTAATATATTACATAAATATATTACTTTGCTATGACTAATGAGTGCACTGGAATATTTCCTGCATTTGTCGAAATACATCTGAGCTCCGCGACAGACTAACGCTGTCGATGTCGTTATGGCGGGGGTTGTCAAAATCCACGTGGTTTCTTGTCACTGGTTTAATTTAATTTTAAGTTTTGGTTTTGCTACTAACAAAATACGCAACATAACGAGTTCTATTTGAAGCACCGTTAGTAAAATAGTTCAATGCTGCGAGCACAAAAACCAACGCTACGACTGGACGACTAGCGTTCGTTACGATAGGCCTAACCAGTTCGTTATAACGGGAGTTTTCGCTACGACGGAAAACTGAACAAAACTTGTCCCTCGTTAAAATGGTCCCACCAAAATGTTAATGTTAGGTTACCATACCGGAATTCTGGAAGACCCCTTCTTGAAATGAACGACGACACTATCGGCAAAATAATATGCACGTCGCACAAACGTCCGTTTCACAAAACCACGCTCTGCTACCACTGTAGGAAAATTGTCCGCGTTACTCCAGCGAATTCTTAGTCGTACAAATTACTGTTACCGTGCAAAAGAAATACTTAAAAGTTCAACTGTTTATTTAACAGCGACATTGCAAAGTTACAAACACTTGACCATGGCTTAAAAAAAAACATAACTGCAGCTTGCAGTTGCAGCCCATGCTGCCTGCATCGACCCCAGAACGCGAGTGAGCGTTCGCTCCATCCTAAACCGGAAGTTATTCCCCACCAGGCTAGAGCGCTCGATAAGCCGGATGTTTCATTCTCCAGGCAAACAGTGCGTAATTGCCGACCAGGCTTTTCCATTGCTCTTTCCTGAATTGGGAGACAGTACATTTTAGTCTCAAATGATATTTTAACCAACGATATGAATAATACAAATAAATTCTTTGCTGGGAAGAACCAACTATAGCTAGGCTATGCGTACAACCTACACGCTCCACTCGACCCGTCTCCGGTCTGTCCATAGCCGGGACGTCGCCGTCAAGTCGGGATTGTTGCTCCAGCCTCTCGTCTCCCGGTCACGACATTGAAGCTCCTCGTTTCCACGCTTGCCATGGTTGCAATAATGGACTGAACCGCCCATCGTCGGCTCCGCCTCCGGCTCGCCGTCTTTCGCCCGCCCCACTGATGCCGATGGGGTTGTTGCTCAGGCCTCTCACCTCTCCCGTCGAAGTATTTGGAGCTCCACAATTTTTTCCATGCCAGCCAAGGCAGCAACCGTGAACTGGATCCCAATGGACGACCCGTGCCTACGGTTCCTCCGCCATCTTTTGTCCGCTTCGTTGACGCCCATGCTTTGCCCCGGCTCGCTCTTTGGCCCCCCGCTACATGTACGTCATCACGGAACCCCGATGCCAGCCAAGCCTCAAGCGTCTTTTGTCCGCATATTCTCTGCTGTAGCCCCATAGGGGGCCCTACATCTGACCTTCCCCGACTGCTTGTCTTCCGATCTCCAGATTGTGTTGTCACCAATGAACTTGTCCTCGGATCCCTCCCTGCAACCCTCCCGGCCACCAGTTCATCCCGACGCCGCCCTGGCGTTTCTCGACGACGACGTCGCGGCCACTCTCCCAACCTCCACGTCTTTCGTCCGCCTCACGGTTGCAGTGCCGTATTGTCCCAGGATGAAAGCTTGTTAAGCTGGGAACTCTCTACCCGCTCCAGGTCTCCACGCCTCTCATCCGCCTTACGATTATGATGCCGTTCTGCACTGGGCGAAGGTCCGCTCACCAAGGAACTCCGAAGACGGTTGCCCTGCCACCTAGGTGACCTGTCTACACCAGGCAACCTCCGGCTACGCTGCATTACGCCCACTTCGCATTCATGATCACACGGCCCTCCTCTTTCTTGCCGGATCACCGTTCCATCGGCATCCTGACCCATCAGCCGCGGCCCTGCCTTGATGTGGTCCTGCGCTACCCGCTGACCTCGTCGCCGGCTCCTGTCCGCCTACTACCGACCGATAACTCATCTGTCGCCGTCTGCCGCTGGCCTCCTCCCGGAAGATCCCTGTCCCTACGGCCGACCTCCTGCTCCCTTACATCCGGCCCAAAGCTCGCGGTTGCTCCAGCCCACCACGCTAGCCTTCATGGTAGTCCTCGCCTCACCCTGTTTCGAGCAAGTTTTTCTTTCGCACGGCACATCGGAGCCCCTCTCTGCCGCTCCCAGCCATCTCTCGTGCCATCTTTCGAGCTATAATACCAACTTGCACGCAACGCTGCAAGGTCTTCACACCCTGGCTAAATAATGGAAAGAAACGTCTAGACTGCTCCACCATGCCTCTCCCTTCACGCACAGGATGTCATGACTCCCCGACTACTCCTCGCAAGCAAGTCCGCACCCCGGCCGTAAGGCTCCATGCTCCGACCGAAAGTCACCCCATCTCGGCCAAAAAGACGGTTACCCCTTCCGCCCTCCTCTTACCATACGGCTCCGCCGGACCGCTGCAGCTCCTCTCCCGCCTTTCAACCGGCGCAAGTCTCCGCTTCCCAGCTTGACACCGTCCGCAAGTTACTCATACTTTCAGCCGAGAAACCAACAGCCCTTCCGGCCCGTTCCCTCTCGCTCCTGCTCTGGCCAACACAACCAGCAGGAGCGAGCCGCAACTCTTAACCGCCGAACCTTCTCTCCTGCCTTCCAGCTGGCGCAAGTCTTCGCCTCTTCATCCCAGCTTGACACCGTCCGAAAGTTAACTCCTACTTTCGGCCGAGAAATCGACAGTCATTTCCGCCCGTTTTCCCTCGCTCCCGCTCTGGCCAACGCAACCAGTATGAGCGAGCCGCAAATGCTGACCGCCGCAGGAGCCCTTTTCATTGAAACCACGACACCTCCCGCCCCTCCTGCCTTCCAGTCGACATAGGACTTCGCCTCTTCTTCCCAACTTGGCAGAAACTCAACACAGAAACTCTATGGTTTTCTTCAACCTTTTCGAAGATCACCGCAACTCTGCTTCTCCGCTCGATTGAGCGGAAATGACTAACGATTAGTCATACAACACCAACCCGGGTCCTTCTTTAGCACAACTCCCTCTCCTCCCTGACTCGCTTTCTACCGCATGGAACCACACAAGAGTTAATTGACCATGGTAACTCATAACATACACGGCAATCTTCGCTGAAACCCATCATCTTGAGGGACTTCATCGACCTCCACCTCACACAACCTGACGCAAGGGTCGCGAATGTAATCTGACTACACCGGCTGCGACCTATTGTTGCAACCTGTACAGTAGTCAATCCCCCTTAAGCACTCAGAACGAAGCAGAAGCAAGCCACCCACAATGGAAGCTAAAACATTCACGATGGTAGCAAGCCAACCGGTGAAGAGTTCAAATGAACAAATTCCGAAGTTCATCAACTGTTCTGAACATAGTGCGAAGTTTCCAACAACTTTTTGGGGGACAGCCTGCTTGCATCCCGGGGCGCTCGTCAGGGCGGTGCCCGCCACCAAACTTGACGAGGTCAACCGATAATGCTAAAATTATCGGGTTAGTATGTTTTGGCAATAAAGAAAGAACTTTTTGCCTAAAACATACTAACCTAATTTCCCGCCCTGCCTCCCCTCTCGAGTCACCGCCTGGCATATTGAGAGTAAAATAAGGGAGGACTGCCACGCACAGAGCGGAAGGGGCATGCAAGCAGGCATCCGAGCACCGGAAGAAACCTCCAGGGGAACAATCACATTCGAGGAATGTAATGCTAAAATTATCGTGTTAGTAGGTTTTAGGCAAAAAGAAACCATTTTTAGCCGGCCTGACTGGGGGCCGGCAAAATGTTCTCAGTTGGTTGTTTTAGTGGTTTCGAGCTATTGCGAATCCTCTAATAGCCCAAAATGAACATGCTTACATTTTCTGAAGGGTGGGAATCTGTTCTTTCCATCAATCCTAACCAAAATTGTTTAACTTAAGATAGTCCTATGCCCACTTACAGGTGAAGAGGTATGGCCCTGCAGCGAAAGCGTATGGTGATTTCCGAATGCAAAGTGCTCTTGCTAGCCTTCTAATTGCACAAAATGGACATGCTTAGGATTTTCTGAAAGGTGGGGAGCTGTCCTATCCTAACCAAAATTGTTAAAACTTACATATGGACCGTCCTACACTCAGTGTCCTAAGTGTCTCCATTTCGGGCAGTTAGAGGGCTAGCAAGAGCACTTAGAATTTGAAAATTACCATAACGCTTTCGCTGCTAACTCTTCACCTTTAAATGAGTTAGCAGCGAAAGCGTTATGGTGATTTTGAAATTCAAAGTGCTCTTGCTAGCCCTCTAACTGCCCGAAATGAAGACACTTAGGATTTTCTGAAACGTTGAGATCTATTCTTTCCATCAATCTTAACCGAAGTTGTTTATCTTAGATACAAATACAAATACAAGCATTACAATGGCACCTTGAAAATGAAACTAGCTGCTACACCAATTACAGCTACACTTTTAAATGGGCGTAGGATAGTCCCTATCTACGCTACACAATTTTGGTTAGAATTGATGGAAAGAATACATCCCTACCTTTCAGAAAATCCTAAGTATGTTCATTTCGGCGAATTAGAGGACTAGTAAGAGCACTTTAAATGGGTGTAGGACAGTCCTTACCTAAGTTAAAGTTTTGGTTCGGATTGATGGAAAGAACAGAATTTTACCTTTCAGAAAATCTAAGCATGTCCATTTCTGGCTATTAGAGGATTCGCAAGAGTCCAGAATTGTGTGCTACACGTTTTTGCTTCACATTATGCTTTTGATTTATAGACGGTGAAGGAGTTACAGCCAAATAATCTTTTTGAGAGGATTAATTCCCATCCCCCCTTGGGTGGGGAAGGTTTTATCTTGCTATCATAGCTTTTTTTTCTTCCAGTTAGCCTTCATGTGCATCCATACCAAATTCAATGCTTTTCACACAAAATGAACAATGCCTTCCATTTTAGGCAGTATTATTTTCATTACGGCATTTACTATGCACTAATCATGATTCGTTAGTACCACTTCTGGTAGGTACTTCCGGTGTTAAGGGATAAATTAAGCCTAATTAGTCTTTATTACAGAAACAATACAGTTAATTAATTATATGCATAATTCCATAAATATCATACATTCATTAAATACATGAATCAAACATTATTCATGCCAGACCTAAAATGGCTCCAGCGACTAAGATATAGAAGGGGCCAGTTTCAAAGAAGACCGGAACTGTGTACATTCCTTTGTAAATTGAACCAGCGTAATTACAGCTATTGTTAAGTTGAGGAGATGGCATTTCTAACTACGACATTATTTACGACGCGATCAGCGAAGCATAGAGTTCTCGGAAGGAATTCCAATTAGTTGGAACGTCATCCTTGATCGAACACGATCCTAATTACAACAGTTAAATTATTGCACGAAGGTCTGCAGGTGACAGTTCATTAATGCGGCAAGCTACTCAAGCGCACAATACCGAGAATCAACTGATGCGCTTCGAACGCGACAATACAATGACTGACAAGCGCAACGGTACCTAATTTACTTTTAGGACCTGAACTGTCAAGACCCGCAATTTCTATTCAGAACACTAATCAATCAAATAAATTGCTAAGCGATAACGCACCAGCATTTAAGCGGACTTCAGGAATGCGGCATCATCATTCAACTTTTAAAGGTTTACACGTTGCCACCATTCTCTGAACCCTGCTATTCACGAACGTCTAAAAGCCGTGCCGCGCGCGCCCGACATACGACACCGGGAGACGGGAAGCCGGGTGCCCGAACGCCAGCTACGGCGGAGTTCACGGGAGATAAGTATCATTCCGTATCATAAACAACGATTGTTGTATTTGAATTATAGTAAGCCGAGTGCTTAATCTTTAATTACCCATCATTATTAATTATCCTTTATTAGGAATTATTCCAAAATGCAACCGTAGTAAGAATGCCAATCGCCAACTATTGTTGATTTAATGTAATCAAACCGATCTCGAAATACAATCCTTATAACTCTATTATTGACCAGTGTGGTCCATATTTTGTACAACGGAGAGTCGATTAAGGCCCAAAATATTATTGAATTGTTGCTTATCATTGCGCCTCCCATTTCAAGTGCCATATTCATGTGTATAATTTAGGTTAAATACAACCGAGATTCATCCTGACAACAATGGTTTATTTTGTGGCAATTGTTCACTAAAATAGATCATTACACCGGTTGTGTTTGGTATCATTGGAAAGGTTATTTCATGAGAAACAATACAGGCAAGGGTGTAATTTCGCTAACTGTGAAAGGGAATTCAAAGTGTCATAGTCAGACGTCAGTTTGAAAAAATAGCGTCTTTTCACTAACACATTAGTACCACTTCCTGTAGTTACTTCCGGTTATGTTTGGTATCATTGGAACGGACATTTTAGTGGCACAATAAAGTTAGGGATATAATTTTGCTAACTGTGAAAGGGAATTCAGTTATTTCAATTAATCACAGTGAAAGACAGTGAAGTGTCGAATTTAGGCGCCATTTTCAAAATGGCTGCTTTCCACTAAAAATATGTTATTTATGACAGTTTTCAAGAGCGAATGCTGTTGATTTCATCTTTGTACTAATTACTTTTAGGTAGAATCGTAAACTCGTAAATTCAGGCACCTAAATTACAATAAATGCAATACCAGAATAAGGTTAAAATAAAATTACGAGAGGTGTTTAAAAAATCTTAGTTCACACATCTGCAGGAAAACCCCCGCTTATGAGGGCACAAAGGAATTCAACAATGTTTTAAAAATAAACTACGCTTTTAATATTCAGTTTCTGTTATTAACCCCATGCTAACCACTACCAACGTAATGGGGGGGTGGGGTGTCGTTTTTTAGAGCATCGTTTATGTGAGGCAGTTCAATGTGAAGCCACGTCACAATCTACTCTGGCGTTTTGCTTGCAGTGCTCAAGTTTCCAGGGCACCCTACAAAGGCTTGCTTTTCGTTACCGGACTTGTGTTAGACTGCAACGAGGTCATCAAGGGGTTAAAGCCAGAAAGCGATAGTAGATAATTTAGTAATGAAGATGGGTTAACAAAAATTAATCCCTCGATCTTTGATCTCTTTTCCTAATTTTTGTTAACTCTTCTTCATTATCAAATTATCCGCCATCACTTTCTGGCTTTTACTGGCTAGTCCAGCAAGCTTTTTGTAGGGTCCCCTGGAAACTTAGCACAGCAAGCAAAGCACCCCCAAGTGTATAGTGCCATGGCTTTAGATTGTACTGACCTATATACATTGCTCTAATAAAACGACGACCCCCCCCCCCCCCCCGCCATTACGTTGGTAATGGTTCTGATGGGGTTGATGACAGAAACTGAATATTAAAAGTGTAGTTTATTTTTAAAACATGTTGAATTCCTCGATGCCCTCTTGCGAGGGATGTTGAATGACTAGTATCTTGGAACTATCACACAGCCCAGTGTTTTACAGGATTGAACTTGCCTGGAACTAAATTTCTCCATTGCACGATCTACCCCACTGTATTACTAAATGGGGTGTTACCTTTACTGTGGCACCTTTGAACTTCTTACTCTTGTATTACAAAAATTACGGTGTTCTCTCCTCGTTTCGCGCTATGGCTGGGAGCGCATCAAAATACTAAGCTGTCTCCTCATTGTCAAAGTAAAGTACACAAATCTACCTTAGGAGGACACCAATTGTTGAATTTTCGAAGACCTTTCTTTTACTACTTGCATTCCTTACGAACAGATTGTGTTGTCATCAGCGGGAAGGGTATTCGTTTTTGACATGTGGAATTGCCACGAATAGGAGGACAAGAAGTTGCCAAAGAGAGGGTCAATTACCAGGAGGAATTATTGGAGGTAGCAGTGGAAACTGTGACACGGTTAAGCCTAATGTGAGTTCTAAGATAATTTAATTTGCTAAAAGAAACGCGTGAGCAATGTATACCATAAATCTATTAGTTTTGGCTTAATCTGAAGTAAGACGTAATATGACAGCTGCATAATTATGCGTAATATACAATATATATCGTAAATCGATTAGTTTCTGTGCAATTTGAAGGAAAACGTATGCCGTCATCAAAATAACCGCCTCACGATGTACTGATCTCTAGTATCTCCTGAAGTAATAGATCAATCCTATTTGTGACCTATTGTTGGAAAGATAATTTAATTTGCCAAAAGAAATTAAGGACAGTATTCCCGAAGTCTGTTTTGTTTAATTTAAAGGAATTCATAATATACACGTAATTAGTGTCACGTTTATATGTACTTTAAAGTTGGTTTTATTCTTCATTTTCTCTATAATGTGTTCACTTGTATAAAGTTGGTTTTATTCTTAATTTTCTCTATAATGTGTTCACTTGTACTGCAATTGATAATATAGATCATAACGCAGCCTACACTACATCGGTGGACTCCTTCCGTCTCATATTTCACCACCAGAAGGTATGTCTGTGACAACCAGCTCTATCTAGGACAATCAAAGAACAAAATGGAATAGGCTTGCTCGAGCCTTCTTCGTATGACTAAATGTTCATGTGATGTACTATTACCAATGGTTAATACAGTGGAAATGATAGATTGGTCAGAAGCAAGGCTGAACAAGACAGTAAAGTGCTATTCTGGGTATCTTTTTGAGTCTGGTTGAGTTGGAGGGGCTCAGTACGACTGTCTTCGTCGGCTATCAGGAACAATCACGACGAAGTAAGAGGTGAAGTGGCAGCCTGACGAAGACAGTCGTTCTGAGTCCCTTCACTCCAGAAAATCCAGACTGGCGAAAAGTTGCAAGGATATTGGAACAAATAATATATTTTCCTTTGAAATCTAAGCGTACAAGACGTAAAGATGGACTCGTATATTTTCAAAATATATCTTTCCAATGATAGGGGGTCGCATGATAGGAGTGACCGATTATAATAAATAATAAATCTAAGTTTGTCGCAATAGCAACAAGTGTGGCAAGGACCTGGGGGTTGCTAACAGCCAGCCACAATACGCCATTTTCAGTAAAATTGATGTCTTTAAAAGATAAGAAATTATTATATTAAATTTCAACAATAAGATAAAAAACAATGACCGGTCATGTGGAATAGACGGAGGTGAGGTGGGGGACATGAATGCCTTACCACCAAGGTTAGACCTGCCAGGGACATGTTGGTCCCCGATGGCATCGCCAAACGTGTAGGTTTTTCAGGGGAAGGATGGCCACGGTGCAAACAAGGGAATGTTTAAATAATAAGGCTAAAAATTTTAAAATCGTTGTAAACTTGCTAAAAGTTTTTGTTGATTTAAAAAGTAAAAAGTTCGTTGAAGTTCATACTGTGGAACATGATGAAATTCCGAATAAGTCAATTCACTAAAAAATCACGCACATTTCCACAACTAGACACTTACTCCTATGTCCAGCAAATTTTCGACAACTAACTGTTGTCATCATCAGGCTTTTAAGGTTGATTTAATCCCTGATCACATCTTGCTTCAAAGTTGTTTACAAGTGCCGTTTTCGAACTCGAAGACCGGCGAGTTCGAAAATGGCACTTGTAAACAACGTTGAAGGAAGATGTGATCAGGGATTAAATCAACCTTAAAAGCCTGATGATGACA
>JAHWFP010243112.1:0-12812 GCA_023313725.1 Lithobius niger
TTATTACAAGCAACAAATCACCGAGCCATTCGTTTCTTTTTTTCTCTTCGCTCTCTTTGAGCCAACCTACTTTTTTCCCTGAACACTATTTTCTCTTCTTCAGTCATTCTCGCACGTCGGTCTTTTTCCGCAGCTTGTTTTTTCTCTTTCTGGATAGGAGTTAGTGTGGCGTGCCTATCCCTATCTAACCGTCTTCGTTTATCCCTGGCTCTCTTCTTCCACTCTTCTGGATTTCGCACTTTCAACTGCCTACTCTCCCTCATCCGCAATTTCCTCATCTCGGCTTCTCGAACCTCGACATTATCAACTTCTTTCAGCCTCTGTTCCACTTCATCCCCGTTCCACCGAATTTTCGCCGCTTCATCGCTGATTATACCGTCGGACATACCTGTGGAAGCGGTGGAAGTAGGGTGCATACCTGTCCACCCCCTGTGGGCTGGGGGTAGAATAAGCCCACCGTACCCCTGCGTGTCGTAGGAGGCGACTAAAAGGGAACCCAAGATCACGGTTTGCTAGTGTGCCAAGGGTCTGCGTGGCGGAGGGTTTTTAGTCCGTCTTGAACACTAGCAACCTCAACACTACGGTTTGCGAGTGCGCCTACGGTGTGTATGGCGGGCAGGTTTAACACCCGTCGCAAGCACTAGTCTGAAAGAGGTGAAGGGACATCCAGACAAACCGGGCCCGGGGTGGCTGCTTAGAGGATGTTTGGCGGTTTGAATCCCCTTTTGGGTTTGATTCCGATTTGCCCATTCTGGCCACTGGGCTTTTCATCCTCATCCCCCAGCATGTTGGCCGTGTGCTGCAACCTAGTAATCCGTGGAGGCGGAGATCCTGGCTTTCGGGCTTTGGCTCCTTATTCCGGAGGACGGGTGGCCTGGGCGAGCCGGCCTAAGGTCAATCGGCTATGACTTTTCGGGTTCTGTCGTTGTGGGGAGGCGGCTTGTGCTGTATCCATCTGCATCACGAACCCGAACTGTTTGGGTTATCGAGGGAGGTGGTGTGTACGGCTTCCTTGGTGGCCTCGCCTCTCGGCATGCTTAGGCTGCCACCTCGCCGAGATAGACGGCGGTGTTAGCTTCCTGGTGCAGGGCCCTGGATATGCGGCTTCCGGCCCTGCATCACCCGAGTGCCGCGCGGGGTTTTCTTTTCTGGGGGGCGCACCGCCGCGACTTATTTTTGCTGTACATGGCAACTACTTCTCCCCCCTCCCCCCAAAATTCTTCCCCTCCTCGCCGCACTAGCAAGCGCCAGAGGAGGGAACCCGAGATGGTTGGGCCTGGTGCCCAGTTACCAGACTTTTGTAAGAGTCGGGACCAAGTCCCGAAGTTCCTGGTGGTGACAGGCGAGGGCCGAGATGTTACACAACTCGGTCCGTTCGCTGTCCACAAAGCGCTGAAAGGGATCTGTGGTTCGGATCCGAAGAGTGTCTCTCGGCTCCGTGCTGGGGGATACCTTGTGGAAGTTGCAGACGATGGTCAGGCGAGGAGGCTTTTAAAAGCGAGTGCGCTGGGGTCATGCCCAGTGCATGTCGAGCCGCATCGTACTTTGAACAGCAGCAAGGGGGTCGTGACATGCTTTGATTTGAGGGGTCTCGGTGATGATGCCATCCTGGACGAACTCAAGTCACAGGGTGTTACGGCTGTGAGGCGTTTCACACGGAAAGGCGAGAATGGTGCCCAGCCAACTGACACCTTTTTCCTGACCTTTGATACGCCAGTTGCACCGCAGCACATTACTGCCGGTTACCTGCGCTTGAAGGTCAGGAGTTACGTTCCGAATCCGATGCGGTGTTTCCGCTGTCAACGTTTCGGCCATACCAGCGGCTCGTGTAAAGGTAGGCCTACCTGTGTTTCCTGTGCTCAGGCAGCCCATGAAGGCGCTGACTGTGCTGGCCCGAAGCAGTGCGTCAACTGCGGTGGTCAGCACCAAGCCTCTTCACGGGACTGTCGTGTTTATGTTGAGGAACGTCGAGTGCAGGAACTAAAGGTGAAGGACGGGCTTTCCTACTCGGAGGCCCGATAGAAAGCCAGGCTACCGGCACCGGCACTGACTCGTTCTTTTGCGCAGGTGTGCAGTGCGCCAACGCCTGGCCCAGTTAGTGAGTCTGCTGATTTGGCAGATTTACGCTCTGAGCTCAGGTCTTTGACGATGACGGTGGGCAAGCTTATTACTTTGTTGACCCAGCAACATCCATCTCTGCAGGGTCTTTTGGGTCCTTCGGACCCGGTTGCTGCCTTACCGTCGACATCTGCCCAGCCTGCAAATGCTTCTGCTCCTGCTGCTGTTCCTGCTGCTGTAACTGTTCCCAAGCAGGATGGGGCTTCAGCTAAGCCTCCGCCTGCCCGGAGTGAGCCACAGAAAAAGTCGAAGAAAAAGGCTTCTGCTGGTAAGGCCTCATCACCACCCGTGAGGACGTCGCCACCAGGAGAGAAAGTGAAACTGTCGTTAAACGGCCAGCTTGCTGAGGGGTCCGTTGTGTCCCCTCAACTTCTTGATACTACTTTGCCCATGGAACAGGGAGAGATTTTCTGTTCTAATTCTCCAGAACTTTTTCCTCCTTCCGAGGACAACTTCGTTCTGAACCTCACTCCATCTTTTGATTCGGGTGAGGATTCGGATGTTTTCGGATCGCCCAGAGGAGGAGTTGAGGAGAATGATTCAGTCTTCAGCCCGCCCTAATGCCTGCGCATGCCATCGTTCAGTGGAACTGCCAAAGTTATCGGACCCATGCCGAAGAGCTGCGGCTGCTTTTGTCGCATTGGCGACCTCTGTGCTGCTGTCTACAGGAAACCTGCTTTAAGGCGTCAGATAATCCGGTTGTTCGAGGTTATTCTGTCTACCGTCTGGATGCTGACCCTGTGCCGCGTGCACATGGTGGTGTTGCAGTGCTGGTTCAACACTCTCAGCCGCATGCCAGTGTGCCTCTGCACACTAGGCTTCAGGCGGTAGCAGTTCGTGTTTCTTTCCATTTGAATATTACTGTCTGTTCGCTTTATTTGCCACCGGATGAGGTCTTTGGGGTTGGTGACCTGGAGGACCTGGTCCGCCAGCTTCCTGCCCCTTTTCTGTTGCTGGGCGACTTTAACAGCCACCATGTCCAGTGGGGGGGACCTCATACAGACAACAAAGGGAGGATCCTTGAGGAGTGGATGCAGAGGGGGTCTGTTTGCATCCTGAACGATGGAGCCATGACACACTGTAACCTGGCCACGGGCAATTGGTCAGCGGTGGACTTAGCCTTTTGCTCGCTGGCCATCCCAGTTCACTTCACTTGGGGTGTCACAGCCGATCTGCATGGAAGCGATCACCTCCCCATTGTGTTGTCCACAACACAAGGGGGTTCTGTGGCTTCCAGGCCAGCCCGGTGGGCGCTTAAACGTACTGAATGGTCAGCTTTTGCTGAGGCTGCTGTATTTCAGCGTGCGGTTGAGGACTTTTCTGATGTGGGTGAACTTTCCACTCATTTCGCTGACGTGGTCCTTGCTGCTGCTCATGCTACTATCCCGCGTACGTCCACTCAGCCGCGGCGGGTTCCTGTTCCGTGGTGGACACCTGCTTGCGGGCAGGCCATTCGGGCACGCCGGCGAGCGTTGCGTGCGTTTACAGTCAGCCCAACTGCTGACAACTTTGTAGCCTTTAAGCGCTGTCGTGCCCGTGCCAGGTTTGTCATCCGTGAGGCTAGACGTGCTTCGTGGGCAGTTTATGTTTCGTCGATCACGCGCTCCACGCCTTCTCAGCAGGTGTGGCGGAAGGTGCGCCAGATCTCGGGGAAGACCGTGAGTTCCCCGGTTTCACAGCTGAAGGTGGCGAATACCGTGATCTCTTCTGTGCCGGATATCGCCGACTGTCTTGCGTCTGCGTTTGCGCAGGTTTCGAGTGATAACCATTATGATCCTGGTTTCCTCAGAATAAAGCGTAGTGAAGAGGCTCACCCTCTAGACTTTCGCTCCGACGGGCTAGAGGAGTACAATTTACCGTTCACCAGGCAGGAATTTGTTTCCGCTTTGTCCAAGTCGCATGACTCCGCCCCAGGGCCTGATGATGTTCACTATCAGCTGTTGAAACATCTGCCTTTTGCCTCCCAGCAGTTCTTGCTGGAGATGTTCAACCGTGTGTGGGCAGAAGGCTCTGTTCCGGCAGCGTGGAGGACAGCAGTGGTCATCCCGATTGTGAAACCGGGCAAAGACCCTACTGCTCCTTCCAGTTATCGCCCAATCGCTCTGACTAGCTGTGTCTGTAAACTTATGGAACGGATGGTCAGTGAGAGGTTGGTCTGGGTGCTGGAATCACGCGGATTCTTATCTGCGTCCCAGTGTGGCTTTCGACGTTTTCGGTCAACCATCGATCATCTGGTTGCCCTTGAATCGGATGTGAGGGAGGCTTTTCGCCTGCGTCAACATCTGGTTCAGGTTTTCTTTGACTTGGAGAAGGCTTATGATACGACCTGGCGTTATGGGATTCTCCGTAATCTCTATAACTGTGGCTTGAGGGGACGGATGCCACTGTTGCTTTCCGCTTACCTCTCAGGCCGTTCTTTTCGTGTTCGTGTCGGGGCGGCTCTTTCCCGCCCGTTTGTCTTGGAGAATGGTGTGCCTCAAGGAGGTGTTCTTAGTGTCATCTTGTTTGCTATTGGGATCAACCCCATTGCTCAGCAAGCTGCTGTTCCCCAGTCATTGTTTGTCGATGACTTCGGCCTGCGCTTTCGAGCAGCTCGCATGCAGACCTGCGAGCGGCAGCTACAGCTGGCGATTAACAAAGTCCAGACCTGGGCGGTCAGTAATGGTTTCCGGTTTTCTCCGGACAAGACTGTGTGCATTCACTTTTGCCGCCAACGAACGCTGCACCCAGATCCTTGCCTGTACTTGGGGCAGGCGCAGATTCCTGTTGTCCCACAGGCACGTTTCCTGGGTCTGGTGTTCGATTCCAGGTTATCTTGGCTTCCACACTTGCGCCAACTTAAAGACAAGTCTTTGCGGGCACTTAACATCTTGCGGGTTCTGTCGGGCACTTCATGGGGTGCCGATCGCGCTGCCATGTTGCGCCTCTACAGAGCCCTTGTCCGCAGCAAACTTGATTATGCGTGCATGGTGTATGGTTCGGCTAGTGACTCGACTCTCCAGATGTTGGACACTGTGCATCACAGTGGCCTGCGTGTGGCGACTGGGGCATTTCGAACTTCTCCAGTGGTCAGCCTCTATGCTGAGGCCTCGGAGCCACCTTTGGCCATTCGTCGGCGACAGCTGGCCATTCAGTATGCTGTGCGTTTATGTGCTGTGGAATCCAGTCCTGCTTGGTCCATGGTTTTTGGGCCAGACTTGCGAGTCGGTAGACGCAGGGTGGGTAAGGGTGATTTCCGCGATAGGCTCCAGCAGTCCTGTCAGGAGATAGCCTTTGAGGTGCCCAGCGTCTTGAGGCTTCGGGGAATGCCAGTAGGCCCTTGGCTTGTCCCAAGTGGCATTTTCATTTTCGCTCTGGCATCCCTCCCGAAGGGTTCCACTCTACCTGCACGGTACTTACAGGAGTTCCGGCGGCTGTGTTCTCAGTACGCCGGTTATCAGCGGCTGTTTACTGATGGGTCGAAGTCAGACGCTGGCGTGGCTTGTGCTTGTGTTTGTAAAGGAGTGACGGTTGCCCATCGCCTTCCATCAGGCTATTCTGTGTTTTCTGCAGAGCTTTTGGCTCTCGGTTTGGCGGTGGAGTGGATCCTTGGCCTTCAGGGCACGCATTTCATTATCTTTAGTGATTCCATGAGTGCCCTGGAGTCCTTGGCGAATTACAATCCTCGGAACCCCTTGACACAACGTGTCCAAGCTTTGCTTTCCCGCTTGCCTGGCCAGCGGAAAACCGTGCTTTTCTGCTGGATCCCGGGCCATGTTGGGATAGGTGGAAATGAGCAAGCGGATTCTGCAGCAAAAGGGGCCCTTTCTGGCCCTCTCGGTAGGGATCTCAGGCTTGTTCCCTCGGACGCTTTTCCAACTCTGCGTCTGAGGTTACATGCTTTTTGGCAAGCCTCGTGGGATGGACAGGACGGTAATAAGTTACGGGCCATTAAAGGCACTGTCGAGGAGTGGCACTCAGCGTGTCGCCGCAGTCGCCGTGAGGAGGTTGTGTTGGCCCGTTTGCGAATTGGTCACACCCGACTTACCCACTGTTTCCTTTTGCGGGGGGTTGACCCTCCTGAATGTTCTTGGTGTCGACGGCCACTTACGGTCCGGCACTTACTTGTTGATTGTCGCCATCTTGATGGTGTTCGTCGTCGGTTCCATCTTCCGCATGACATTGCGCGTCAGTTGGGCGATAAGTCTGTCCTCCTGTCCGGTGTTTTTCAATTTTTGCAGGAGGTACAGATGTATGACAAGATTTAGATTAGGGGTTTGGATAACATCTCTGTAATGTGTGGTGCAGTGGCAACCCGGACCACTGCACTGTGACTGAGGTTGGCGCTAATGACCAAGTTGTCGACGCGCCATTAAGCCTCAATCCCCCCCCGACATACCTGTCCATACTCCGTCATTGTCATCGTCTAAAGACTCCAAGATCAAATTATTAAGATAGCCCTCCACATCGTAGTCTTCATCCTCATGGTATTGTATATAATTGATGCCACGATGTCCGATTGTAAAAGTTTCTACTTCGTTTACGAGGAATCTCTTGTCATCGTAGGCCGACAGTAGGGATTTATTCACCATTGTCGTGGCCAGCTGGTGATGGCTGTCACTGGCGATCTTGTACCAACTCCCTCTTTGTTCCTGATCCGAATGGAGAGTCGCCATGTAATCTTCGTGACTTAAGTGTTTCTCCACGAATCTCTTGAAAATACCCTTCGCTTTTTTCGTTTCGCTTTGGGACGTCACGAGCGAATACATCTTGCTACTCAACCCCACAAACTCTTTTATCGGTACTCCCTTCGTGCATCTTTCATCTTTCCCAACACTTGCTTGTTAACGTTGCAGAACATTGGGTGTTGAGAATCGTAGTTGCTAGTGTCGAATCTACTCATGTTTTTAGCCATGTCCGCGTACACGTCCACGGTTTCGATGCAATAACACAGCGAGTCCGTGTCTGTGAACAGCAGTCTTGCTCGATCTCCATATTGGGGAAGTATGTATCGATAGTGATATTCGTAGAGAAGGAGTTTGGACAACTCTAGTATGGCGAACCCCGAGTAGGTGGAAAGATCACACGTCACCTTGCGTACTTTCGAGTTGATCTGAACCAGGTTTTCGTGCAATATCCGAAACGAATTGGCGTTGGGTTGGGTGGAATATTTGATGGCTTGCTTGCTGTCGGTGCATAGATTGACTTTGAGTCTTTTCTGTTTCTCTTCAATCGTCTTCCCAAACATCGAATTAGGACACAACTTGTGAAATTCCCCTTCAGACACCGTCTTCGATTCCTTTCGTTTTGCCGTATGAAAATCTATATATTGTTTCAAACAGGGCTTCTGATTAAAACTCAGCACCCTCCTGATGTGACGAAGGACCAAGCCGTGTTCGAGGTAGAATTTTAGGTTTCGGTATTGAATTACGTACCGTGTCTTACTCAGTAGGTTGGCCACTAGCTTCACGATAGGTTTCACTGGTTTTCCTCGCAACAAAGATTTTGAATAGTCTGAAACTAATTCTTCTCTTATTTCAAATTTTTCAGGAGCAAGCGGGTAGTCGTTGTGGAGCTCGTGAAGTTTGTTCGGGTAGTACAGATCTACTTCCAGAATGTATCCTACCGACGACGTGTCTGCTATCTTAGTCACGTCGAAAGCTCTAATCAAATCTTTAGTCAAATACCAAAAGCCCTTGTAAGGCAGCAGCTGGCTCATGGCCCAGCCGTAAGCGCTATTGAGGTCCCAATCGATGTTGTACTTGATAGGTTTTGTTGAATCGTACGTTTCGGGAATGTACGGGTTGTTGGCCTTCGCGAACCTTCGACTAATGAAGCTAACTCCACCCCGTATCCCCGACAAGATGAAGTTATGTTTGCTAGCGTGAGTAAATAGTTCCAGTTCGGCCTTGGTCATCTTTAGAGCTGCCGCCCAGCTAAACCCTGGGGTGGAGACGACATAGCACGGATCTATGCCGTGGTCTAGCAAGCAGATCCTGCGGAATTCTTCGAAAATGTCTGCCAAAAGCAGACAGTCGGTTAGCTGATACATTTCGTGGTAGGAGGAAAACTTTTTGATTTTCAGCATACTCCAAATCTTTTTGGCGTGATCGTATTGTTCATCAGTTAGGCCTTCTTCTTTGAGTTTGGAATAAAAGAATTCTTTCGGTGGTAAAGACTGCTCTTCGAACACACTCATGCTGGAAACGTGTTCGTATGGTTAGTAACCCTTACGGGTTAACAGATCCATGTTAGTATCTTTCTGGACGTCGGGAAGGAACCATTTGTCCTTCCAACCAGCTTTCAAGAACAGCTTCACCGTCCTAAACTCGTAATCTCGTTTATGTCTCTCCGCCAGAGTTTTCAGCGAAGAGGAGAGAAAATTATAGCTGTCTACGAACTTAAGCCGAACGTACCTTTTCTTTTTTTTTCTTTTCATCCCATCCCGTTTAAACGGTAATGGTCATGCTCATGAACCTCTCCGTATTTCTCGCGAGGACTTCTACTTTTTTCTGAAACTTGTGCACCGCTCTTACCAGTAGATGCATATCGTAAGCTTCGAGACAGTGAAATACCACGGGGATCGTGGTGCGCTCTCGGGCATTCAGATTACAACTCGAGTGAGAAGCTCCTCTGTACTGGCCGGTAACGTGGCAGTGATCCCGGACTTTGTCGTCTCTTGAACCGAATGGCTTTTTGCAGTAGATGCAGTCTACAGCGTGGTTAAAATCAGCCTCTTGGACCGGAGTGAGGCATAGTGGTTGGACTCTTTTTAATGTTTCGTCGTACTCGTGCGCTTCAATCACCAACTGATCGAGGAATTCTTCAACGGCATCCTCTCCCAGGTAATAAGCAGCTTTTTGAAAGTTCCCAGACCCCACCACGACGTAGCCGAAGCTGCAAGGTTGATGGTGGTTGATTTTCTTCCCGGAGCTGTTAGAGGAAGGAACGGGTTTCAGACGGCACTCGAAATTGGCGTATATGATTTTGGGGTGAATATTTCTTCTATTGAAAGCTTCAAACTTCAAAATGTTTTCGCCCGGTTTTAAGAATTTGAGCGCTTGAGGTGACGGATTGGTTCTTGTATAGTCCAGTTTGTGTTCGTCTCTCAGCGATGCCTTTCCATAAGCGGCAAAACAATTTCGACAGTAATATTTCGGGTTGCTTCCCGATCCCTGGTATCGGAGAAATTGGTCACAATCCACGATGGCGCAGTAGTGAAAATTTGTCGACTCGTTGGTAATTAAAAGAAGATCTACGGGTTGGCCTTTAAAATTCGTGCTCACACGAATGGGATGCAAGCCGTTCTCTTTGGTATAAGCAATCACATTGATCGATAAATGATTGTTGGCCATCTCGAATGCGTCAATGTGATCCAGCCGCGTTGGAAAATCCAGCATCGAACAATCTACCGTTCTCACGTATACTTCGTATTCTTTCGGTTTCACCATGCTTAATTTGTGTTTGGCAGCCAGAATTGAATACAAGAAGCACTTGTGGTCTGTGAAATTTTGAACATTGACTACACACTTCCACTTCTTGTCTAATTTTGCTGGCAGAGGAATGTAAGAGCCCGGTCTGAGTAAGTCGATTTTTGCTACTCGAATTGTGAGTTCGTAGGAGCGATTTATCACCCAACCACTCCCTCTTTCGGCGAATTCGTCGATGGAACGTTGGATTTTAGCATAAGCTGCGTCCAGTAACTTGGGAATATCTAATGGATTATAGATTGGGGAGTAGCGGGACTGAAATCCAGTTGGTATTTCTTGGCCATTTCGAACGAAACTCACTCCTAATCCAATTTGAGCTCTGCAAGTCACCAGTTGCCGGAGACATTCGTACAGTAGAGCTTCTATACAACTTCGCATCAACATTAATAAGGTACAATGGGTCGACAGCCTGCACAGCTTTCGTGTACTTTCTGTGTTCGAGTCCTTGCTCACAGAGGATGGGATCGTCTGTACAGCCCAACACCCTCTCGAAGCAATCTCACTCGGGTAGGTAACTATTCCTGTGTGTCTCTACGAGGTGTCGTAGCAATCTTTCTCGGGTAGGATACGTTTGAGCGCAGTAAACGCAGGTAAAGTTTGTTTTTCCATCGCTCCAACTGAATGATTCTGTTTAATAATATAAATAACATGAACAGTAATAATTTCAACGTCCTGGTCTCAGTTTAATAATATAAATAAAAAAAGAGGAAAAATTTGGTATTTTTGTTGTTATTTTCCTAGAACAACTGGCTTTTCGTCGAGCCAACTGTCGAAGCGCTCGTCGTAGCCTTTCCACCTGACGAGGTAACGAGTTTTCCCACCCACTTTTTTAGTCTTCATAATCTCTTCGACTAAAAACAGATCCGGTACGTTAGTTTTCTGCAACTCTTGCTCGTAAAAAGTGCCTTCGATTTTACTACCCAGTTGGTCGACCAACCTGTAGCAAGTCGGTCGAGTTTTTCTGACTTCACTCACCTCGAACAGTTCGTTGGTAAAGTTTTGCAAATATTCCTTGTCGAATACAGATTTTGCCGTTGTCACTCTTACTAAATCCCCGACTTTGAAACTATTCTTCTTTTTTTTTGGAAGGGGTCTTTTTCAGCAATATGTTTCTGATCTCCGGTTCATCGCGTTTAGTTACTTCGAATGGTTTCATTTTAATGGTAGAATGAACTATGTCGTTGTAATCTTTGACAATTTCATCTATAATGTCTATTCACTTTTGGTTACCTCGCAGAGTGAACCGTTTCCACATGTTCGACTTCAATGTGCGATTTAGGCGTTCTAGTACGCTCGCCTTGAGTTCTGACTTGGTCGAATAGTGGTTTATTTTGTGACGTTTCATTAGAGCTGCGAAATCTTTATTATAGTATTCCTTCCCTTCATCGCTTTGCAGGCTTTTAAGTGGATTAGACATCGTGTTTAATATCTCGTTAAAAGCGCCAGTGACATCCGCGGCGTTCTTCGATTTCACAGGGACGACCCAAGCGTATTTAGAGAATACATCGATGGCAGTCAGCAAGTATTTGTAATTTTCGTTTTGTTTCGCGTAAGGTATCATCTCCACCAGGTCCGCTTGAACTAAATCACCTATCCCGTAGCTAATAACGCGCCTTCTCGGAAAGTTTCGCCTAGCTGGCTTGTGTAGCTCCTCCACTAAAGTTTCCATTTGATCTTTTTTTTTTAATTCCCATTCCCAACTTTACTTTGGTTTTCATAGCTGCGGCTTCGGCAGCTGCTGTCAACTTCTCTTTCAGACCAGTTTTGATAGATTTTGCTACTTTTACTGCATCGGAGGCCAACTTTCTATCAGCTTCGTGCCTTCGTTCCAAGTCTGGTTTGGCAGAGTATTCGATGTCGTGCTGTTTGCAGGCCTCATCCAGAGAATTGATAGCAGCATCGCCTCTGTTCAGTCTCTTGTTCAGTTTTGTTCCCGGACTGCAATAGTTGTATCCTGGAATGTGAAGTTCCACCGGCAATTTGTCTATCGCGCTGTTGAACAATGCAGAGCCTCTGCTCTTCTGAAACTGTGCTTTCCTCGTGCCGCACACTTTACACTCGCCCTTCAGCAGTTGTCGATAATTCTTAGTCACAACGTGCCTGACATTTTTACTGGCTGTAACTCTTTTGCATTTGAGGCAGTACATCTCTGTTTATTTATAAAATGAGAATGAAAAGGTATTTTAGATTGGCTGTAACTCTTCTGCATTTGAGGGCAGTACATCTCTGTTTATTTATAAAATGAGAATGAAAAGGTATTTTAGATACTAGTTTTGCAGAGAATTTATCAAAATACCATTGTTTTTCTTAAAGCAGCTGAAAGATGAAAGTGTTAAATTATGATATAGCCGATGTCAATAGGCGACCATCGACTGGTAATTTACTGAGTTTTCCAGAGGACGTAAGGTGCATCATTTGCGGCCCTGCAGGTTGTGGAAAGACCAATTTAGTTATAAATTTATATTTGCAATCCAGGTTGGTTGAATTATGACGGCCTGCGCGTGTAATCCAAGTCTTTATTTCAAAACAAATATTTCCATCTCAGGAGAGCTTTCGAGGAAATATGTCCGGGCGTAGCTACCTTTTGTTCCAATAACGAAGATATCCCACCACCAGAAGAACTGCCATGTGGCAAAACGGTAATTTTATTGGACGATTTCACGATTGAGAAACAAGACAGAATCGAACGCTATTTTGCCTACGGCAGGCACGCGGACGCCTCAATCTTTTATTTATGTCAGACTTACAGCAGGATACCCAAGAGAGTTATTCGAGGTAATTCCAACATTTTAATTCTTTTCAGGCAAGATGAAGCAAACCTCAAACATGTCTTCAATAACCACGTTAGTGGTGACATGATTTTCGGCGAGTTTCGTAGCATGTGTGGTGAGATTTGGAACTCTGTTCCGTACGGATTCCTACTCATCGATAAAACTAAACCCTTGGATCGAAGGTATAGAAGAATGCTCGACTAACAACGACGTGTCTGCCGAAGGTTTTTGTTGACATTAACGTACGTCTAGGTTTTTGTTAACATTAACGTTTGTTGACTTAAACATTATTTTATAAAGTACTAAACTGTCATGTCTACTAAAACTAAAAATAAGAGAAGCAAACCCCAGAAAGCGATCGATCAGTACGAGGCTCTAAAAAGGCGTCTGAAACAAAAATTTCAAAATATAAAACTGGAAAAGCAGACAGAATCTGAACATTTGCAAAAGATAT
>JAHWFP010243125.1:0-17635 GCA_023313725.1 Lithobius niger
TAGTTCGATTTGTACTGCTAAGAAGGACTTGTGCACCAATTCACGTTTTAGCGCGATCAGCAAGAATTTGTTGGTAATAACCTCGTAGAGGTGAGTATGGTTGGGAGACGACGGGGTCTTCGGTGGGTATCTCGAGAGATTTCATAGCAAGCTCGATTTATTAGCTAAGAATTTAGATGTCTACCAAATATCGTGGGTTTTAGCTCGATGTTTATGATTAGCACAAATTCTGACTCGCATCAGCTGTACTACACCTGAAGATCGAACCAATGAACTGTTGCTCAACTTTTACAGCTTAAAACATAGGTATGAAGAAGGCCTATGGCCTTTTGAAGCTATTTTAAAGTTACTACAACTATTGTTGTTCTTCTTGTTGGGGAAATTTTGCTCTCTCCTAGAGATCGAACCAAAGAACCGATTTTCAATTTTTATAGCTCTTAAAATTGCGTATTAAAAAGGCTCTGGTATAACAGTTGTTTTAAGGTGATTACAGTATTCTTTTCTGTGTTATTCTTGCTGACACAAGAAAAAAATAATGGATATTAGTATTAAAAAACGCTTTAGCGTATAAAATACGGATGTAAGCCTTAAAAAACTTAAAGCCCTAAAGGAACAGATATTAGAAAAAGGCATGTAAGTCATCAGCGTCGCACTAATACTTGTAAAAGAAGCTCCAGCTTGTTTTTTGGGTCGCTGGGGATTCTTTTACACGTATTAGTGCGACGCTGATGGCTTACATGCATTTTTCTAATATCTGTTCCTTTAGGGCTTTAAGTTTTTTAAGGCATACATCCGTATTTTATACGCTGAAGTGTTTTTTAATACTAATTAGAATTCATTTGCGCACGAGATTTTTCAGAAATTGGACAGGAGGAGTAAAGGCCCCAGAAAGAAATGCTGCAACATGTAACAATGGGGCAACAGTAGACGAGATGCTCAAACTCGGACTCCAGCTCACTTGAACAAGATGCAACGAATTTTGGAAACGGGAAAAATTTGAGTTAGCGTTAGAGAAAGTTTAACTCCTTGTTTAGAACCAAAGTGAAACGATCCCGGGAACACGGCTGTAATACGTGCTTCTGGTCCGGCTTCTCTTCTGCGTCATGTGACGTAGTGAGCACGGCGGACAAGTTCTCTGATGTGTTGTGCAGTGTTGTACTTGGTGTGTCTGGTATACGGGAGTATAATTTTAGATACATGGTGCTTGGTGTTACATATTTGCTTCTTGGTAGACGGTATTTTGTAATTAGCATTGGTTTTGGGTGCGTGGCTTAGGGCCAAGTCCCTTAATAAACAAATTGAAGTGAATTGAAACGATCCTGGTAGTTTTCACTTAAATCTTCCAGTTTTAAACCTTAGGGAATAAGTCTATAATTTTAAGGATTCAAAATTGGACGGCCGATATGACTGAATAACGTGTTTAGTTCTTCGATACGGGCTTCGGGAGGTCAGATGAATTATTGTTTCCAAATTATTTTCCTCGATTGTTTACTGCAGTTACTAAAAAGGGTTTAAAGGGTTTACCGAGCGTTAACCACTCCTGGTCATCCGCAGTTACTACAACTGCCTGCAACAATGAAGAATCAACAATGACTCAACTGCGAGCTGGTACACGCGTCGCTAAATCTAGAAACACGCTAGTGTGTTGCCATCAAATAATAGACATCGGCCAAAACATGAATACAGATGCACCTATTTACTTTGCCTTTTAGACTCAAATGTCAGACTGCCTGAGCGGGGGAATCGAACCCACGAACTTTGAAACCAAAGGGGCGAAGTCCTACCACTGAGCCTTTCTGAGCTAAAACATGGATGGAGCATGGACATAAATATACTATTCTAATGCTCGTTTTTTGTTTTTTTTTACAAACAGAATTGCACGGAGAATGAACATAGCCAACACGTGATAAACCCGGCCATACCAATGACAATAAAAAGGAAGCGAAAGAAGTCAACAAACTCATGAGACACTTTCGCTACGCAGGGACAAAACATTGTTGTCTCGCCTCTCGTCTCGAGGCAACCGCCAGAATCATCATAATTAGCTCTGTGAGATCAGTGGCGTTACATACTAAAAATATTAAATACTAACGACACAAATGTTCGGCGAAAAATATGACGCAAAAATTAAGGACATTACAACTCCAAAAATTACTGTGGCTAATTTGAGCTTCATAAACGCGTAAACCTGAGTTCCTGACTGGCTGTTAGATTTTCGGCAGATACTCTGGTTCAAAAGTAAACTGTAATCTGAAATACCCTCTTTCCAGTTGTTGACATGGAGTAATTTACCGTAATTTGTTCGTACGGTAAATAACTCCATGTCAACAGCTGGAAAGAGGGTATTTCAGATTACAGTTTACTTTTGAACCAGAGTATCTGCCGAAAATGTAACACCATCATTGTAAGTAGAATATTGAGACTAAGTTTACCCATGCCAAATCTATACATATATATAGATGGTTCCGAATGGTCAACACACCAACATCAACACACCAAAACATTCGCCAAGTTAATCGCACCGACTAATAGTTCGAGGTTAAATGAAAACTAGAACATTGATACTTTCGGTAGCAATGTTCAAGTTTTCATTTAACGTCCGAAGTATTATTCGGTGCGATTAACTTGGCGAATGCTTTGGTGTGTTGATTTCAGTCCTTTGAAAGGGTCGAACCATTCGGAACTCAGCGGTCCCTTTTACCAGTTATGATATCACTTCTTTTTTTAAAATTTTGTATTAGACTCAACTAACCCGCAGATTTGTACCAAAGTGTTAAGTCAACAATAGCGTGAGTGGCCATTTTTCCAATATTTTAATTTCGTATCACTACTTTGAGAGGCCGAACCATTCTCAACTTAGTTGCCTCTTTATCAGTTTTCGGTTTTGTTTTAATTTTGTCTTAATTATTTTTTATTTAGTTCATATCACTCATTTATGAGGTAGAGCCAGTCTTATCTTGGTGGCCGCTTTACCAGTTTTTGGCTTTATTTTAACATTTTGTTTGTTTTCGTGAATTGGAAGTATAAGCACAATTTCTTAGGCAGCGTTGTTTAGATTTGTCACGAGACACTAGCGTGTGTCTCGTCAGTATGCTCGTCAGTATACTCGTTGTCATTCTCCGAACTGCCGCCATTCAATCAAAGATGATGCCGACAATACTAACAATGGTTATAACAATACTTTCGTACTTACGCACCCTCCCACGCCATTCCCGTTACACCCCCAGGCTGTAAACCAGAAAAGGTATGCAATTCGCCATTTGTCCAATTTCATAGCTGGAAGCTTTTCCGTTATCTTGGTATCGATGAATAATCACCCTATGGGAATTAACATAGGGATGAGCGGACTAGATAGCTAAAACATATTCTAGCTAGCTAGTTAGTTAGCTAGAAAGCTAGCTAGTAACACATTCGCAACGTTATTGAGAATCAAATTTTGCATTGAAAGTTGCTTAAGTGACATTTCTACGTGAGTTAGTTTTTGTCAGGCGGATCATTGTTCTCCATTTTACCACAATTTAAGCTTTTGTACCGCATTATTATTTTTCCATTAGTATCTCAAATGTGCCTATGTTACAGGATATGAGACACTGACGCTATGGCGTCGCGCTACAATGGTTACCACCTCGACAATTGAATTGATGTTATGTTTGTTGTCTAACTTGGCGGGACACACTAGCGTGTGTCTAGATACGTTTAGTTGGAATGACACGCACCTAGCAAAATTAGCAAAGTTGGGATGCGATGCATAATAATGAAAGAGGCCGAGCAGGTTCATCTTTGGCATGGTAGCAAAGAAAAAGGGCGAGCGGCCGACATTGTGAACAGATGTGCTCTGTAACAATCATTAGCAAACCAAATACTGCTTCACTAATGCAGGCTATTATAGGGCCGTGTTGAATAGTTTTAAAGTTGGTTAAGTAACAATCACTGCTTGCACGATCGTTATTACTGGCTTATCATGCTTGGTATCAAAGCAGAGAAACAAGCAGTTCAGCCACACGGAGATTAAGAGTGGACCCCTCCATTGAAAACGCTATTTACTTCCATAACAAGACCAAACACCAAAAGTTCCAAGGAAGGGAGAGCAAAGCTCAAACGACTAGAGAAATACCGACTAGACAAACATTCTACCAAATATCGTTTCTTATTTGAAAGACTCTCTCTCTCTCTGTATTTCTGCGCCTGTTTGAGAGAGAGAAACAGCAATACCATAACGTTCACAATTTGCCCTAATTTGGTTGAAATTTCATGACAAGGGCGTTTTGGTGCATGGAATTCATGAGATCGAATATGAGGTTAGCGCTAAGGAAGCCCGGTCTATAAGGCCAGTGGTCCAGAGCACTACATCAATAACATAAAGCCGTTTGTCATAACATACAACAGTGAAGTTCTTTTTAGTGTGAAGAATGCAGAAAATAATAACAAATGGTAAAAAAAAAAAACACACTTATTGCCATTTTCACAAGGTTTGCAACAAAGCATTCGTTTCTTTTATTGTACAGTACATCAAATCCCGCTACATGTGTCAGAGTTATCCAAAAGCGCTTGTAAAGACCGATGATAGATTTACTCTCAGACCACTGGGCAGAAATCATATATGTTTAGCACAGGGTAGATATCACATAGGTTACGAAAAATATCATGAATTTAATTTTAAAACACAACGAAAAACTCATTTAGTGTAGTAGCATCTCACGCTCTTCCAAGTAATTGTGATCTTCAGAACTCAATATATACATGCTTAATATATACTGTGTACAACTTACAAATTGTGTTAAGTATCTGTTACATTAATGTCTACTGCATGTTCCTTTGTCTAGATGGTTATTAATTTTCTGTTATTTCTGTACATTTGCTTTAATCTATATGTTCTTACATTATACGGGTGTCTCAAATACTCTGTTGTATGCTGCTTAGCCGTAAGGCGCGACTGCGGCTATTGCAGTAATAAAGTTAAAGTTGAGGCACATTATATTTCAGGTTGAGTTCATAAATGTGGGGGAGGAGGAAATATTGATATTTTTACTTCACACACTACGTACCAATTAATGTACTGCAATTAATGTAAAGGACTGCATTTTCCACTTCAGATTCAAGCATAATGAAAACGGGTAAGTCGACTATTTTTATCTCTTAGGTCTGCGAATGATTTATAACACTCAATTTCCGCAGAGAATTTCTGCATTCGTATGAACGGCTCGGAAGAAAGCAGGCAACAAGAGCAATTTTCTTTCTGTAATGAAATTAAATTCACTGCTGCATCTGCTTCTAAAGCAATTTAAAGTTGTTGTTTTTTTGTTTTTAACTTTTGCCTTACCGGGCTGTAAAATGAGAAAATTACGGTTTCTGCTTCAACCCACTGCAAACGTGGGTTGTTGTTTTCGTTTCCTATTAATAAAAATTGCTTTGCTGTTTATGTTTAGTTTTCTTTCAAGTTTTCATTTCCTTATTTTTTATTATTTTCTCGAAGAATTGTTAAAGGCCAGAAGAGCAAACTGCCATTAAAAAACTTGTTATGGCATTATGATGTGATTGTGTTCAAAAATGAGACTGAAGAATCTTAAGCATGTGAAGCATCAATATACAATAAACCAAACCGTCTCAATTTGGATGACATAACGGCTAATTAGGCTTTAGCAAATGTAAATGAGATGAAGATAAAACGGTGGGACCTTTTAAACATTCACAGTCCTATGAAAATTATGATATCCACCCAAAACCAAAGCTGGTGTTAGAGAATCCGCCAAGTTTCCAAAAAGAGTCGGCCTTTGAAAGTAATGATATCATTCAATCAGGCAAAAGCCATGAAAGTTAATCATATTAGCCAAGTTAATCGCGCCGAATAATAATTTGGGCGTTAAATGAATACTTGAATATAGCTACTGCAAGAATCCATGTTCTAGTTTCATTTAACTTTCGAACTGTTAGTTGGTGTGATTAACTTGGCTAATAGGATTAACCTCGGCGGCCTTTCCCTGGTTGAATGATATCACTACTTTTAAAGGCCAACCCTGTTTGCAAAAAAACTCTTAACTCAAACTCAAACCAAGAAACTGTACAGCCTAACGAAATTAAATTTAACAAATATTATGGATACTAGGCTTAAGATTTAGCTCACCCACATTAACGACCGCTTCTTTATGACTCCAATGACGGCTTAATGCCGTTTGACTGGAGTGAATTATTCTGGCTAACCAAGGTTCTACAAAATTGATGTCGTCGGAAAAAAAGTGCGTCGACACCCACAGCTACTACCATTTTTAGCGACACAACGAAATGAAAGTTCGGACAGCAACGATCGTTCGAAACACGCGCACGTTATTTTACTCATTGCTGATTGGTATAATAACTACCGCATTACCGTTTGTTGGAAGAATCGATTGTTGTAGTATTGTTGCAATGGAAATCAACCCACAGAAAATGACCCAAAACAAAAGAAATCTTAGATACAAATTTATTGGACACAAAAAGTGACCAAGGGAACAAATCTGTTATACCAGGAGGAAATGAATAAAGCATACGCAGTATACGTATACTATACGTATGCTTTTTCATTTCCTCCGGGTTATACCCATGGTTTGCAACAATGCTTTAGAGAATACGGGATTTACACCTACTCGGATGCCAACAGAAACTTCTTTGGCTCGGAGTCTGTTGGTATCCTTGGAGGTGTAAATCCCGTATTCTCCTCGGCATTGTTGCAAACTGTGGGTATAACCTGTGGGAGAGCGAGTGGGGTGCTGCTGCAACCGGGCGTGTCGTACACGGTGTCCAGCCAATCTGTTTCTTCGGTTCAGTTTTTGATTGTTTTCCGCTCTGGGCTGCTTGCTTGTTGTCGCGGTTGAGAACGGGCCACTCCCTGCTTCGTGCACATCAGTTCAGGCTTGGGTGGGTGACCTCGCCTAACTGCGTGACGTGCCAATGTGAGGAGACTGTCGAACATTTCTATATTTTTGTAAGAGATTTGTAGTTCAGAGGCGGGGTATCACTAGGTGGGTTAATTTACAACCGACAGTTTCAGGCCTTTTATCTCAAACTGGTGGTGACGCGTCCAGACGGCTCCGTGCTGTTGCTGTGTTTGCCAAGGCTAACAGGGGTGCGCATTTAGTTGTGTGCATTGGGTGGCCCTCCCGCGTCTCTTCGCCATCAGCGGACCTGCGTCAGTAGAGTGACTGTACAGTCTGCATCATAATGAGAGTGTGCAGGTGAACCATATGTTTGCTACTGGCCGGATGGCAGGGTGTGTTGTAGCTGACGCAAATTTACGTTAGAAGGATAAAAGAAACGAAAATTTGCTTGGTTTTATAGACCATTCGAATGGATAGGCTTAACACGGCACTCAAGGATGTTGGGTACGTTTTTGTGAAAATGCAAATTCCTCACGATTAATTTACGAATAATGCGAATACGTGAGTTTTATAGTGGTTTTGTTTTATATTTTACCTGAGAATACGCTTGAATAATTACTGTAGAGAATTGTTTACCTTAGGTGGCGGGCGGTCGTCCGTCCTGCAGGGTTGTCAGGACTAACAGTAGTATTAGACTATATTTGTAATCTGGACTACATCGTTGGCGCGCCTAGTTTTTTTGTTCACAGGTGGCCTTAAGTAGTGATTTTAGGTATTTCAAGATACCTTAACTATATCTAGTTTTTCGTATTTTCCCAAGCCCTTGGAGTCGTAATTGTATTTCCAAGTGCATTTCCTCCTCGTTTCTCGTGCAGGCGTGCTCGCCTATTATGTAAAACCTATTTAAGCAAATGTTTGTTAATAAAGTTCACCTTTTCCACGGCTGTACTTGACCAGCAAAGGTCTCTTGCCTTGGACTACTTTCTTTCCGGGGGAATTTAGTTGGCGCAAATGTTAGGACTAATTTAGGCCTACGTGAGGGAACAGTGGGATGACTTAGGGTTAAGATTAAGCTTAAAGGCCCTAGGCCTGTTTTGCTGGGACTTAGAAATTAAGATGGTTTAGTTTAAGAGTGTCTTGTCTTTGGGGATCAATTGTCACTAATCAATTGTCTTTGTTTTCAGCCTGCCATCTTGAGCTGCTGTCTGTGGGTCCCCAAAATGAACCGAATTCCTCCTTAGACTTGTAAGTCGTTTTAAGAACAGGGGCCATAGCATCTTCGCCATATTAGCTAGCGAAGTTCGAGCAACCCCGATGCGCAACCACTAGTGGCTGTATAGTTTTAAGTTCCCATCCAACCCTCAACCGTTTAGTTTGAGTTCAGTCTAATGGCATGTCTCCCACTTTGCTATTTCCCGGACAGTGGTGCCGAAACCGGGAATTCGTTTTCATGGCAAATGGGATTGTAGTGTGTGTACTGGTAATTGGGAACCCTTCCGCCTTACCCTAGAATTAAGTAGAAGTAGCGTCGCTCTTGCGGCGTCCGTTGCTCTCTCCCCATTAGGGATAGGGGCAACTCGGATTCTGGTTGTTGCCTTCTTGTGGTTTTCGAATAGTCGGGCTTTTGTGCCATTGTAAGTTTCCTTTGCTTGACTAGTAGTTTGCAGATAGAGCTGTATGTGATAGGCAGTTAAAGATGGAACTAGTGCAACTAAAAAATAGTCGAACGGCTAGGAGGCCAATCATTACTAGGTTAATTCAAGAATTAAGACAAGCAATCACGTATGAAGATAGGGGAGAGGTAGAAAGCTGTTTAGCTAAATTGATAGCTAAAGAAGTAACCATACTGCAAGTTAATGAGCAATTAGAAGTCACCAGCCCAGCAGCAGATGTGGCTGCAGAAGTAACGAGCAACGATAATTTCAATGACATAATTATTGATGCAAAAGTAGCAGCAAATCGATTCCTAAAGTCGAAAATAGCAACAGCACCTGCCGTAGTTCGAAGTGTGAAATCCGCCAAACTGCCAAAGCTTCAAATTCCAAAGTTCAACGGAACCATAGCAGACTGGGAAAGATTTGCTAATCAGTTCTCAGCAGGAATTGACCAAAATCCAGATTTGTCTAAGGTGGACAAATTTAATTATTTAAAGGGGCTGCTAACGGAGTCGGTCAGTTTGACAATTGCCGGTCTATCTTTAACGGAGGCGAATTACGACTACGCATTGAAACTACTTGAAGAAAAATATGGAGATAAGCAACTGCTAGTGGCGGAACATGTACGTTTGTTGTGGGCCCTCAAGCCAGTAGCAAGAATGGACAACATCGTAGAATTGCGACTTCTTATAGAAGACTTTCAAAAGCATTTGCGGTCCCTCGATGTATTGGGGCAAGATGTGTCAACAATGGGGTCCTTGCTTTGCCCTATCCTGCTTCGTTGCTTACCAAATCCAATAGTCAGAGAGTGGCACCGCCAAAACAAAGGGATGCCAGTATATGACTTGCAACGGCTGATTGACTTCGTTAAAGACGAATTGAAAGGATTGGAGTTAACGTACAGTGCCGCACACATAAAGGAAGGAGCTCATGCACAAAACGCAATTCGAAAAGGGGAAGTGTCTCGATCCTTAACCACGCCTTCCACCTCATTGCTTGTCATGGAAGGGTCAACTGGAACCAAGGGTGGCCGCATGCAGCCTACTGTATGTTTTGCAACGAGGGAGGGTTGCACTCGTCTGCAGCATGCCCGAAGACTGTAACCAATCAAGAGCGCCGCATGGCCCTAGCAACGTCACGTAGGTTTTTTCGGTGTTTAAAGAAGACTAACCATTTCGCAAGCATATGCGACCAGCAAGTCAGTTGTAGGACGTGTCGAGCTGTGACTCACAACACGGTATTTTGTTACAAACGCAACTCGCCATCAGTCGCCCTCGCCGCCAGCAGCAGAAATATGTCAGAAGTTCCAGCCAGAGCAACTAGCCGCATGAGAGCTCCATCACAGGAGGTAGATACGTCGGCTACAGACACATAGCATTCTGCCGTGATGGCATCAGCGTCTTTGTCAAGAGGAAACAAGGACAAGACCGTCTCCGTTTTACAGACATTAGGAGTATGGGTGCACTGTGAAGGAGGAATGGAAGAAATTGTGTTATTGGTCGATTCAGCGAATGAGCGCTCATTCATCTCGACACAGTTGGTAGAGCGTTTAAGATTGCCAGTGAGTGGGGAAGAGGAGACAGTAATTCATTCGTTTGGAGGTGGAAAACGTCAACAGTGAAGCAAAATAATTTCCTTTTCGCTGTGTGGAAGTAATGGAGTCCAAGTTAAGCTTTCTGCTTTACAGGTTCCGGAAATTTGTCATGGGGTCAAGCTTTAGGAAAGTGGATTGATTGAAAGATTTTTGCAAGATCACCAAGCGCGTAGTTGTAATCAGAAGATGAGCCCAGGGCAAGTGGCAAGTGTAGATGTATTAATTGGAGCTGATCAGTACTGGAAAGTGATAACAGGTCAAATGAAGAAGTTAAGCACGACTCTCATGGCAGTCAATAGCGTGTTTGGATGGATGCTGCACGGCTGCACGCCCATGTATAGTCCCAACACAACTACGGTATCAAGGTGTGTAGCAACAACCGCAGAAGAGAAAACGGAATGGCCTGTTGGTACTTCCAAGTTTCGGGAGCTAGACAGTACTGGAACTTTGGCAGAAGAGGAATGATCGAAACAGACACTACAGGAAATAGAAGTTTTGGATGCATTTCGTAGAACCACTACATTGCAGGACAATAGATACCAAGTAAACATTCCTTGGAACGAGAAGGAGGATGAGCTGTCAGATAATTTCGAGGTAGCCTTGGAACGTTTGCGAAGGTTACAGTGGAAGTCGAGACAAAACCCTGCCATGTTTGAACGCTATAAGAGTACCTTGTTTGAATATTTGCAGAAAGAACATGCGGAAGAAGTTAGGTTAGAGGAGCACAGCCCTACTGTGTATTACATCCTTCATCATGCACTCATAAAGGAAGACGGGAAAACTACCAAGTACAGAATCGTTTTCGACGCTTCATCTAAGCCAGAAGAGGGACGCTCACTAAATGACTGTCAGCATGCAGGGCCAAGTTTGAATCTGCCCATTTTTTATCTTCTTCTTCGTTACCCGGTGGCCGAAAATTGGCATAACTGCAGATTTGAGCAAAGCCTTTTTGCAAGTAAGACTGAATCCATAGGATAAAGACGCAACTCGATTTTTATGGACGGATGAGCCATGGAAAAAGGGAACCAAACCGCCCTTGAGGGTACAACGCATGACGAATGTACTCTTTGGAATGAAAGCTAGCCCGTTTTTACTTGCCGCAACTATTCGCCTGAATGCAAGCACACACCCCTCGAGTAGCAGGGAACTCGGTCAACTTTTGGATTTGCACACATACGTGGATGACCATTTAAGTGGCGAGGACACTACAGCTGCAGCACACGAGAGGTCCACAAAAGTGTACGAGTTAATGTTGAAAGGAGGCATGCAATTTATGAAGTGGGCTACCAATGATGAAAAATTGCGAGAATTGTGGATAGCGGATGGTCGGACATTGGCTGACGAGCCTGTTGAGGAAATGGTCAAGGTTTTAGGTCTCACCTGGAACACTACGGCAGACAGTTTAAGTTTGCGCTCGGAAGTGTCCACTAAACGTCACATGTTAGAAATGCTTGCTCGAGTGTTTGATCCACTAGGTTTTCTTGCACCATTTGTCATCTTGTTAAAATGCTTGTTACAAGATTTGTGGCGTCTGAAGGTGAAATGGGATGAAGAAATACCAGAGAATCTCCGAGTAGTTTGGTTGCAGTGGAAGCAAGACTTACAGCAACTGGCAAGTTTGGAAATTCCACGTTGGCTACAAGTCAGCACCTTACCAGGCTTTCAGTTGCACACGTTTTGTGATGCAGGACCACGTGTGTATGCGACGGTTGTTTATTTCGGTTATGCATTAGGCAACCACAAAGTTTCAACACTTGTTTTGTTACAGCTAAGTCTAGATTAGCCCCGCTTCAACCCATGAGTATTCCAAGATTAGAATTGATGGCCTGCCTCATTGGAAGTCGTCTTACTGAAAGTGTTGCACAAGTTGTGAGGTTACCCAATACACTTCGTTTCTATTGGTCGGATTATATGGTAGCCTTGAAATGGATAGAGTATGTTCCTTCTAGGTGGAAACTGTTTGTTGCCCGAAGAGTTCAAGAGATACAAGCACTTACAAGGAAACGAGGCACCTTGGACTACTGCAGCAGCAAAAGAAACGTTGCAGATATAATTACGAGAGGACAAAGACTACCGAAATTGCTTTGTAATGGTGGCATGGGCCCTCATGGCGTAGTTTACCAGAAGTTGCCTGGAAAGAAGTGGAACCAGCCTTGAAGGAGGCAGAGAGGACTGACTTGAGTAGTGAGGAGCAACTAGTTCCAATTGTAATTCAAGTAGTTGTGGAAATGATGCCACGACTAGAAGCGGAGAAATTTAGTTCTTGGCAATGTGTGACAAGAATTACAGCATGGATCCTACGTTTTTGTACAAACTGTCGTAACAAGAATGGCAAGAGAGATCCTTGGTTATCCCACCCGGAAATAATTGCAGCTGAGAAATATTGGATTTACATAATACAGTCACAAGTTTTTGGGTCAGAGAAAAAGTCGTTGTTGGCAAACAAAGAATTATCCAAGGATTCCAGCATTGCTCAATTTAAACCCTTCTTAGATGCAGAGAAATTGATTCGTTTAGGTGGAAGACTAGAGTTTACATCCTTCAGTGAAGCTCAGAAGCACCCTCTTTTGTTGAAGGGCGGAGGTTTGGTAGATTTGTTAATGCAAGACCGTCATATTCAGGCAATGCACAGAGGGGTGCGAAGCACGTTAGTCCTGTTACGGAAGGATGTATGGATTCTGCGCGGCTGTCAAGTGGTAAGGAAAGTGGTGTATGGATGTATGAAATGTCGGCGGTGGAACGCCAAACCTGCCAGTGAAGACGAGGCTCGTTTGCCTGCCGAGCAAGTGACAGAGGTAGTACCCTTCCTGCACTGTGGGCTAGACTTTGCAGGCCCGGTTTCAGTGAAGGCTCAAGATGGAGTGGCACAGGCTTACATCTGTTTGTTCACATGTGCAGTAACTCGAGCAGTGCACTTGGAACTTGTAGCATCACAGAGTGTAGCTAATTTCATTCTTGCCTTTAGAAGGTTCGTTGCCAGAAGAGGAGGGTGCAGAGTAATCTTTAGTGACAATGCTCAAACATTTAAGAAGGTGGACCGATTGCTTAGAGAAAGTTACGCCTGGTTACGTAACACACAAGTGCAGGAGGTGGCGACTCAGCTGGGAATTGAGTGGAAGATGACCCCTCCTAGAGCAGCATGGTGGGGAGGAATGCACGAACGGATGGTACAGGTAATAAAATATCACCTACGGCGTACCCTAGGCTCTGCACTGCTTTCGTCAGACGAATTTTACACTGTGTTAACTGAATCGGTTGTCAACAATCGCCCTTTAGCACCGCTCACAGAGGATTTTTCAGATGAGGAGTATTTGTCGCCTGTGCATTTTTGGCTTGGACGTAGAGGGGGTTGCCTTACAGATAGTTTGCTCACACTGCAGACATTCCTACCAATCTGCAGTTGTTGAGACGCTGGAGATACAGGGGTCAGCTCATGGCTCGCTTCTGGAAGCAATGGTGCCGTCATTATTTATTGCAACTTAAAACCGCTCATGAAGTGCAAAGAGGCTCCAAGCAACAAGAACCCGTCCAGCCTAATGATGTAGTGCTAAAGATGGAGGAGAAGTTGCCCAGAGGAAGATGGAAATTGGCTAGAGTCGTAGAGTTAACTAAGGGTAGAGATGGCAAAGTTCGGTCAGTAATGTTGCGGCATGCAGACGGAAGTCTCGCACGCAGAGCCGTTAAAAGTCCTACAGGTGCGAACACGGTGGTCACGGCCTGTATTAGTTGTTTTAGAAGGCAGGGTAGTGGCGCACTTTCCCATAACACAGAAGCAAGAGCATGAAGAACATTCATGATGAAGCACATTGTCAGGACATGTAACACGTTAGGGTTTACTACACAACCTTTAACCAAGAAACACTCACACTACAGGTTTTTTGCTCATGAAGAACACTTGTTCATCAGATTTATGACGTTTCCTTCAGGAAATAAATCAACGTAAAGCATCGTTCTCTCATTCGTCGGTCTGCCGAACTAGCCATAGGATGTAGCGGCGCAGCTATTTTTGGATAAGGGGGTGTTTCTTGACCTTTCGCCCTACAGTCCGTCTCGGGAAGGGTGACTTGAGAAAGGCCATGGACTCTACCAGTCGGAATTATGAGAGAAAATAGTCATTACTGAATCTTCAGAATGAATTTCTCGACCCTTGGAAGTCCTGAAGGGGAGATTATCCAGGCAGTTGTCCCATTCAACGCAAGAGCTCGAAGATGTTTTGGGCCGATTCATCCTGAGAGAAGATGTATGTACGGACCATTGTTAATGTACGAAGAGAAGGGAATTCCGAAGATGATAAAGTCCTACTTAGGTGAAGGATTCTCCTTGCTGGACCCATTCTTCGTGGGGGGTTGGAAGGATAAAAGAAACGAAAATTTGCTTGGTTTTTTAGACCATTCGAATGGTTAGACTTAACACGGATGTTGGGGACGTTTTTGTGAAAATGCAAATTCCTCACGATTAATTTACGAATAGTGCGAATACGTGAGTTTTATAGTGGTTTTGTTTTATATTTTACCTGAATATACGCTTGAATAATTACCGTAGAGAATTGTTTACCTTAGCTGGCCAGCGGTTGTCCGTCCTGCAGTGGTCGTCAGGACTAACAGTAGTATTAGACTATATTTGTAATCTGGACTGCATTGTTGGCCGGCATAGTTTTCTTGTTCACAGGTGGCCTTAAGTAGTGATTTTAGGTATCCCAAGATACCTTAACTATACCTAGTTTTTCGTATTTTCCCAAGCCCTTGGGGTCGCAATTGTATTTCCAAGTCTATTGCCTCCTCGTTTCTCGTGCAGGCGTGCTCGCCTATTATGTAAAACCTATTTATACCACACGCCATGGCTGTTTGATGTGACGTGCATATCACGTGACTGGGCTAGTCCAATCAGACGGCCAAACAGCCGTTGTTCTCGTTCGTGATTGGCTAACTCATGGTGACGTCACAGCAAACAGCCGTTGCGCATGGTTTAAGCAAATGTTTGTAAATAAAGTTCACCTTTTCGACGGCTGTTCTTGACCAGCTAAGATCTCCTGCCTTGGACTACTTTCTTGCCGGGGGAATTTAGTTGGCGCAAATGTTAGGACTAATTTAGGCCTACGTGAGGGAACAGTGGGATGACTTAGGGTTAAGATTAAGCCTAAAGGCCCTAGGCCTGTTTTGCTGGGACTTAGAAATTAAGATGGTTTAGTTTAAGAGTGTCTTGTCTTTGGGGATCAATTGTCACTAATCAATTGTCTTTGTTTTCAGCCTTCCATCTTGAGCTGCTGTCTGTGGGTCCCCGAAATGAACCTAATTCCTCCTTAGACTTGTAAGTCGTTTTAAGAACAGGGGCTATAGCGTCTTCGCCATATTAGTTAGCGAAGTTCGAGCAACACCGATGTGCAACCACTAGTGGCTGCATAGTTATAAGTCCCCATTCTACCCTCAACCGTTTAGTTTGAGTTCAGTCTAATGGCATGTCTTCCACTTTGCTATTTTCCGGACAGTAGCTGTGGTGTTTGGGTGCAGTGTAGTTCTAGTGTTGTACGGTTGTAAGTTTGTGTTTTTTTTTTTATTCTAGTGTACCATTTTATTTCTGTAGTTGGGCGCATGGCATACGGCTCAGGCTCACTTAGAATAAATTGAAATTGTGTAACCTATACTCACTAGTATTGTTTCTTTTTTTTTTCATAATTTAAATTTATTTATTTTGCATTTGTAATACGTCGTAACATAGCTCATGTTGATACTGAAATGGTTTTGGAGGACCAATGTTGGAGACACTCCTGTATCTTTTTGGAATCCTTTCTCTTACATAATAAAGTTAGTATTATTATTATTATTATTATTTTATTGTTATTATTATTGGCGGCGACTTTCGATAACACACAATCAATACTTCTCGCACAATACTTATAGACGCATGAGCATACTTATAAATTGCCCATATTTTTAACGGTTGGACCACTTGTTCATAAATAACATGGAATAGGCTTTTCTGTTGCATGTCTCGTGATTTGTGCGATGATCAATGTAATGTAATGTATGATTGTTTTGTTGCCAATTTTTTTTATTAATTTGTGTAGAGTGTTACTAAGTGTTTGTATGCCAATCATGACACCTGTGTTTGTGCCTCTTTTTGTGACACTATGCAAGGATGCGATGTAACGTCACATTTGACAGAGTTGTAATACGAAACATGATGTTCACCGTTGCCGTCTGACATCAACTTCAATGTCAGAGTGCCACATGGTGATCCTGCTGATGTGTGGTGACCAGCAAACACCATGTCCATCTGTGTCTCCTGGTGATGGAACCCCCGCCCATTCCCTGCCTCCACCCGATTTGATTCCACATTTCCCTGATGAACAATTAGATTATCAAGGTGACTTGTCTGGATTACCAGGAGAAAAAGAAGGTGAGCGTTACTGTGTTTCGCTTAATGCTTTCCACTCTCCATGGCCACCTCCTCGTGACAATTAGTTGCACATTATTGATGACATATGAAATTATATCCCAGTTCTGACGATGATAGTATTGATGCACCTTACCGTGATAGCTGCACCAGCGTCTATTGTGCTGTTGAGTGTGCCCCACAGAAACTAAAACTAAATATATAATTTTATTTGATTCTGGCTTTCACCCTAGACAAGCACCACCAGTCAACATTCAATCGTGATGAAACTCGGCCCCAACCTCAGCATCCGTTCTGTCCAGAAAATCCTGAGCAAGCATTATTGCAACTGCCCGCCGAAATTAGCCGATGTGAAGTGTAAAGCAAATTCTGCAAATTCAGACCAAAGTACCAATTGTTCCAGGTACGAGCCAAGACCCGGCTTTCATAGGGGAGGAAAGGGGAAGCCTATGCCCCTAAGGACCAACTTCAGCATCCCTACCAACACCCTAGAAACACCCCAGGCAAGAGGGTTTCTGCTCCGACATTGGTAACCATGGGAACAACTACCCCCACAAGCGCACATTTGCCACCCAAGGCGCCAATTATTTCTGCTATTACTGCACCACCGTTGGCACTACAACAGTGGTGCCAACTAACTGTACTACTACAGTAGTGCCTAATACTACTACATATTAGTATTAAAAAACGCTTAAGCGTATAAAATACGGATGTAAGCCTTAAAAAACTTAAAGCCCTAAAGGAACAGATATTAGAAAAAGACACGTAAGCCATCAGCGTCGCACTAATACGTGTAAAAGAATCTCCAGCGACCCAAAAAAACAAGCTGGAGCTTCTTTTACATGTATTAGTGCGACGCTGATGGCTTACATGTTTTTTTCTAATATCTGTTCCTTTAGGGCATTAAGTTTTTAAGGCTTACATCCGTATTTTATACGCTTAAGCGTTTTTTAATACTAATATCCTTTATTTTCTTCTTCTTGGTTTAGCAAGAATAACACAGAAAAGAACACTGTAATCACCTTAAAATAACTGTTATAAGAGAGTCTTTTCCATGGCTGATTCGTTTTATGCTGCTAAGAATGACTTTTGCACCCAATTTCATGTTTTAACTTCATCTATAAGAATTTGTTGCCCAAACC
>JAHWFP010243132.1:0-10992 GCA_023313725.1 Lithobius niger
ACTTATATGTCAGACTGCCTGAGTGGGGAATCGAACCCAGGACCTTTTAAACCAAAGCCCAAGGTCCTACCACTGAGCCAGACTGACACGGCTTTCTGGCCGTGTCAGTCTGGCTCAGTGGTAGGACCTAGGCCTTTGGTTTCAAAGGTTCTGGGTTCGATTCCCCGCTCAAGCAGTCTGACATATAAGTCCAAAAGGCAACGTAAATAGGCTTGCATCTGTATTTAGTTATTTCTTGTGAGCCTTTGGCTTTCCCGTTTTCTTTCATCACATAAATTCTAGCATCGGCCTACACAGGCTTTACTCACATTTTGCTACGTCCATCAAAATCTATCCTCACTGTACCCATTAGCCCAGTCAAATTAGATCTAATGCTCGAAATAATTCAGAATAAGCTGATTTTTGGCACAGATGTTTGCAGTGACATCAGGTTCAACATACTAAAAGTCTTCCGCTGTCTGAGTTGAGCTAACGCCACTATCTTGGAAACATGGCACCCGATAATGGTTTTTTTCAATTCACCTCGGTAACGGGTGCTTGGACATGAAAATATGTTCTGTCCAAAAATGTAGAGAATGACATTTTCTGCAAAACATGTTCTATTCATTTTTGTCATAGATTCAATGATTCAGCCAATAAATGGTGTAGAAGAACATTGACTTAATGCCCCACCTTGGAAACATGAACCCGAAATTGGCTTTTGTCAATATGTCATCGAAACAGCTGCATAAATTATGTTTAATCCGTAATTGTAGAGCATGGAATTGTCTACAGAAAAAGTTCTATTCGTGTTTTTTAAACCGAGTCAATGGTTCAGCAAATAAACAGTGTCAAAGAGGCCATGCGCGTAGCCCCAAATCCACCCAATGTACATTACACTTCACGTAATTGGGTAGCTTCAGGCTCAAAATTGATGGAATTTGCCACTTTCAGTGAAAAGTGTAAATGCATATTTGATAGTAACTGCTGTGATAGCAAGTCGACAAAAACCCCTGGGGGGAGGTAAAGGGGGTGATTTACCCCACCAAAAACGGTAGTTATTGTGATTTTCGTGTTCAAAGTATTCTTGCAAGCCCTCTAATAGGCCAAAATTGATATGCTTAGAATATTACTTAGAAAGGGACCGTCCTATGCCAATTTAAACGTGAAGCGGTAATGATGTAGCAGCGGAAACGTACGGTGATTTTTGAAGTTGAAGTGCTCTAGCGTGCCCTTAAATAGGAAGAAATAGAGATGCTTAGGATTTTCTGAAAGGTGGGGATCTATTCTTTCCATCAATCCGAGCCGAACTTGTTTAGCTTAGATGGGACCAACCTAGGCTTTGTTAAAGGCTAAGAGGTAACGGCATGACAACGAAAACGTTTCCTGATTTTAAAATCGAAAGTACTCTTGTGATCCCTCTAATAGCCAGAAATGGACACAATTAGGATATTCTGAAAGGTGGGGATCTATTATTTCCAACAATCCCAACCGAACTTGTTTAACTTATATCGTGACCGTCCTACGCCTATTTTAAGCTGTACTTGGTGTAGCGGCTATTTTGAATTTCTAAGTGCCATTGGAAAGCTCATATTCGTATTTGTACCTAAGCTAAACAATTTCAGTTAGAATTGATGAAATAATAGATCCCCACCGTTTAGAATATCCTAAGCATGCCCAATTCGGGCTATTAGAGGGTTCACAAGCACACTTTGGATTTAAAAATCAACAAACGTTTTCGACATCACGCCATTACCTCTTCGCCTTTAACTAGGCCTGGGTTGGTCCCTATCTAAGATAAATAATTTATCTTAGGATTAATGGAAAGAGTAGATCCCCACCTTTAAGATAATCCTAAGCATGTCCATTTTTTCTATTAAAGGACTCACTAGAGCACTTTGAATCATAAAATCACCATATGTTTTCGCTGTTATGTCATTACCTCTTCACCTTTAAATGGGTGTAGGACAGTCCCTATTTAAGTAAAAAAAATTTGTTATGATTGATGGAAAGAATAGATTCCCACATTTCATAAATACTTAAGCATGTACAGTCAGAGGCATTCCCAATGTCACATTCGCTGCCCGATGCTTCCCTGCTTGACCAAGCTTCCCTGCTAGTCAGGTTGTTCTATGTCAACGAATTAGGAGGGGAGAGCTGCAGTGCGGAGTGTTGAGTGTTGGCATATTATTTGTGTTTGTTGTTCCCCAGACCCAGTGCAAAGTTTTAAACTAAGGTCTCTTTCCCCAGACCCGTAAATTCATTATTGGGGTGACCTGAAAAGACCTTAATAATCTAAAGACTAGTAGAAGTTAAAAATCTAAAAATATTTTAGGGATTATTGTTTGGTAGCTACGCCATCCTCTCTTACTCTTTGTTTGGTAACCATAGCCCAACACTAATTTTGTTTACCACTGCATGATGGGAGTAATGGGGAGGGGGGGGGGAAGGGGGAAACAATAGGGGCAAATTGTCGGACCCACAGAAATAGGTTTGACTGTATGTAGCAAAACTTACTCAAGAAAACCAACAATCAGTGAAATGGGACAAAAAGCACCTGTAAGAAACACCTGTAAACTAACTTTCCAACTTAAATTCGTGTAAGGCAAACGTGGGAAGGCAGTGTAGGAGATAAAATCCATCACCTTCATGCTCAACACTTTACGAAGCTGTTAAAAGTCAAAAAATATCTTACGGATCGTTGTTTGGAAGCTTACTGTTCCACCTCTGACTTTTCGTTTGCTAACCATACCTCCAAAATTATTTCGTTTATCTCTACACCACCCACTTATTGCTAGTATAAAAAAAAAGTCTTTAGATTATTAAGGTCTTTTCAGGTCATACCAATAACGAGTTTACAGGTCTGGGGAAAGAGACCTTAGTTTAAAACTTTGCACTGGGTCCGGGAAACAACAAACACAAATAATATGACAACACTCAACACTTCGTACTGAAGCCCTCCCCTCCTGCTCCGTTGACATAGTACAACCTGACAAGCAGGGAAGCATCGGGAAGCGAATGTGACACTCGGAATGCCTCTGACTGTACATTTCTGCCTATTGGAGAGCTCGCTAGAGTACTTTGAATTCGAAATTCACCATATGCTTTCGCTGCTACGTCATTACCTCTTCACCTTTAAATGGGCCTAGGACAGTCCCTATCCAAGTTAAACAATTTTGGCTATGATTGTTGGAAAGAATAGATCCATGCCTTTCAAAAAAGCCAAAGCATATCCATTTCGGCCTATTAGAAGGCTTCGTAAGAATACCTTGAACATGGAAATCACTATAACTACTGTTTTTAGTGGGGTAAATCACCTAGTCGACATCCCACTAGGGGGTTTTGTGAACTTCCTATCATAGCTATTTTTCCAGTTATGCTTCATACACATTCATGCTTTTCACAGAAGGTGGTAAATTCCATCAATGTTGGGCCCAAAGCCACCAAACTATATGAAGTATAATGTACATTGCATGTATTGAGGTCACGTTCATGGCCTCTTTGACACCGCTTGTTTGCTGAACCATTGACTCAATTTAAAAAAAAAACGAGTAAAACCTTTCTGTAGACAATTCCATGCTCTACAATTTCGGGTTAAACATATTTTATGCATCCGTTCCACGATATATTGACAAAAACCAATTTCGGGAGCATGTTTCCAAAATGGCGGTATTAGGTTAATATTCTTCCACACCGTTTATTGGCTGAATCATTGAATCTACGAAAAAAAAAATGAATAGAACATGTTTTGTAGAAAATATCATGCTTTACATTTTTGGACAGAACATATTTTCACGCCTGAGCAACCGTTACCGAGACATATTGAAAAACCCTATATCGGGCGCCATGTTTCCAAGACGGTGGAATTAGCTCAACACGGACAGCTGAGGACTTTTAGTGTGTTCAACCTAAAACCATTACGAATATCTGTGCCAAAAATTAACTTATTATGAAATAGTCTGCAATTCGACCTAAATTTGGTCTAATTTGTCTGGGCTACATCCCATAAATCCTAGTATCGACCCACACAGGCATTGCTCTCATTCTGTTAAATCCATCAAAAATCAATCAGGACTCACCCATCCTGTAAATGCTATCATCGACCGACACGGGCTTTACTCACATTTTGTTAAGGGTATCAAGCTCACACACGGCTCCAATGTCTTTGCAGCCAAATTTGAATTTCTGATCATAACATTCTTCTTTTCCAGATGAATGGGGCCTGGTCCCACAGTCTCCTGTTGGTCCCAGAGATTTTTTTACTCCTTCAATAGTTAGGACTTTACACATACCTGCATCTTTGATTACAATTGTGCTGTGAAGGGAATAAGTAAATAAATGCATAAATGAACACCAGAAATTAAAATTAACACATAATTATAATAAGTCTGAAAAGTCATACGTGGTGCTATGTAGTGTTCATCAACACAATTAAAAAAGCTCTATGTGAATATAGGTTTGGTCCATGACCTGTTTCTGAGATTTACTGACCGCCATTTAGAGGACCATCCATAAATTACCTGAACTTTTTGGCCTGTTTTGTAATATACCCACCCCACCTCTTTGTCACAATATTCAAAACATCCACCAAATAATTAGGTCGCATTTTACAATGACTTGTCCTCCACCACTCCGTGAATTGTAGGGAAACCAAATTGGCCAAATTAACCAAATTGACCAAGTTACATCATAATGATGGTAGGACGGAAATAGAGAAAAAAGTTGAGGACGAGGAGGTTGGAAGACCAAAAGGACAATGAAAATGGGGGAGACGATTCATTCTTTTACACGGTAACGTAGTAAAAGGGCGACCGGGTTCATCCTTTTGCACGGTAGCAAAGTAAAAGGGCGAATGAGTTCAGTCTTTTCCACGGTAACAAAAAAAGGTGCGATCGGGTTAATTCTTTTACATGACAGCAAAGTAAAAGGGCGAGCGGGTTCATTCTCTTGCACGGTAGCAAAATAAAGGCGAGCGGGTTTTTAAATTCAATGGGTCGACTCACGCTTGCAAACAAAATGATCAAATTTACTTCGTCTCCTTCAGCAAAATTTACAACAAAGATTATTTACAACGTGACATCGATCAACTTAAATTTGTCCTACAAAAAGACAAAGAGCACCTCTGCCGCTTGTAGCTACCTTTTGCAAGTGTCTCTAGCGATAAAACGTTCTTTCCATTTTATAGCAAGCTTCCCGCCAAAAGCCAAGTTACAAGTTGCAAAGAATGGAACGTCAGTCCACGTTGAAAGTTGTTACTTCTTACGGTGTTCGAAGGCTGGCAAATGTTTCCAAAAGTTTTTACTTGTCGAACGGGGTAATGACCCATAATTGCTGATAATTACTTAATATTTGCCATTAGGTGTTCGAATGGAGATACAGCCAAACCTTACACCTCCAACCCTAGATTGAGACTTGTTGCCAAACAAATCTCGGTTAGCCGCTGGTTCCCTAGTGATGTCAATCACCAGTATGGCACAAAGAAGGCTTCAGATCACCCACAGTCGGGAAACACCACCACCTTCCTTCTTGAGCACACACAGCCATTACGCACTTCACTGCACACACAACTTGCACCACATCTCACCAGCATCACACAACACCGTTTCTCACCACCACTCCATCAACACAACACAGCACTGCTTCACCTCTTCACCAAACGTTTGCAACACAGCAACTGGGCCAGCACATCACCAAACTGCCCCTCTGACAACACCCTGCGTTGCACCCAAAAACACACCTCTTCTTCCTCGATCACATTCTTTAACAAGCAATCCATCCACTTATACTTTCCGCACACCATAGGAAAGCAGACAATCGGCTTTCTTGTCACTTCATCACAACTCAAAACCGATCTCCAACACACCACTGCACCCACAAAAACCACGCCAAACAAACCAACCTCCAGTTGCAGCTCAACAGTTACATAGTTCACCACCGGAGAACAATCACACACAAGGCAAACCCCCTTCCACACTCGGTACTAGGGCGTTCGCAAATCCCCCAAACTAAAAAAAAATTTATACACACATCAAGACACCACTTCCTCGACCGGAAGTCTGCTGAGCGCATCAGCATTAGCATTGTCGACACCACGGCGATGTTCAATGCTAAAGGACAAATCCTGCAAAAATAAAGACCAACGTAACAGTCTACCATTGTTGTTCCCATGCGTTTTTGAGCCAAACCAGTGGATTATGGTCTGTTTGAAAAATAAATTCAGACATAGCCAAATACGGCATTAGCTTCTTTATCCCCCAGATAAATGCTAAACATTCTTTTTCAATCGTACTTCACCCCAGCTCTTCTCTGTTAAGCTTCCTAGAAAGAAACAATACAGGATGTTCTTTCCCATCATCCCCATCCTGAGATAAAACCAAAGCAATACCCCTATCACATGCATCCGTTTGTCCTTTTTACACTTTATCTGGGTTTGGTGCTGCAAATACAGGAGGAGACAGAGGCCCAACCTTTGCCTGTAAAATAACCTTTTTTCCCACCTGAATCCCACGTATGCGTTTCTAATTCCATGCCATTTCCTCTTTCCTCACCTTGTCCTTTTAGTTCATGCATACCTACTTCGTTTATGGTCGTAACCTCCTCATAAAACGGTTTCATTAAGTTAGCATGGTACATTTTCCCTTTGTCACCATTTTTACCCATTTTTATTCTGTAGTTCACCTCACCAACCTTCTCTAAAACTTCATATAGTCCTTTCCAAAATGCTGCTAACTTGTCCTTACGATCCATTTTGAACAATAACACTTTACTACCAGGCTCATACTCACGTAATCTCGCCTGCTTGTCGTAATAAACTTTATTACGCCGTTGTGCTGCCATTGTTGCAGTCTTTGCCATTTCCTTCACATTCTCCCAATCATTCAATCATTCCACCACATAGTCCACCACAGTAGGATTTACATGCACCTCCTTGCCTAACCATTTTTCCCTTAACAATGTAAGTGGAGTCCTTACATTCCTACCATACACCAATTCTGCTGGCGTAAAGTTTGTCGTTTCACACGGGGTTGAGTGAATGGCGAACATTGCAGGAGCCAGAGCATCATCCCATTCCTCCGGGTACTCAGTCACCAGGGCTCTGATGATGTCCTTTAATGTTCGGTGCATCCTCTCCACCGCCTGTGATTGTGGGTGATACGGAGTGCTATTAATTAGATCAATACCACACCTCTCAAGAAAGCACGTCGTCAGTTCCAATATGAACGGCTTTCCGAGGTCGGATTGGAGCAATCCAGGGAAGCCTACCCTCGAAAATATGCCAAGCAGCTCGTTCACCACCGTGTGTGAATTTGCTTCCTTCACTGCCACTGCTTCTGGATACCTCGTAGCCATGTCCAACACTGTCAAAACATACTTATTTCCCTTTGATGTCTCCTTGAGTGGGCCCACAAAATCTACTACCACCTTTAAAAAGGTACCTCCACCACTGGCACAAGCACCATTTCCTATTTACCTTTCTTTACACCTTTACCATTTTTTGACATATTTCACAGTTTCTAACACACTCCTTTACTTGCTTGCACATTCCCAGCCAGTAATATAGCTCCTGTAACCTTGCTACAGTCTTTTTCTTTGCCATATGCCCAAAATAAGCATTTGCATGAGCCCATTTCCTTCTTAACAGGCCATCTTTCCAAAACAGGGATGAACCTTTAATTTCAGCTGCAATCCTGCACCTTTCTAAACTCGAGTCAAGTAATTTTCGTTGTTGCAACTCGCTCGTTTCAACAGCCAACAACTCCTCGAATCCGGCTGTCATTAAACCAAGCTTTTCACTTTTGGCAACCTTTTTCTTCTCTTTTTCGTCTTTGTTTACATCCTGTTTGGCCACAGAAGTTTCTCTATTGACTAACGTTTGTGGTTTCTCATTAAGAATTGTCACCTTTGCTTTCTCCCCATTAAATTCGACCTTGGGCTTACTTTCTACCGGTGCAGTCTTTTCCGGGGCAGACGCAACATTCCTAACCAATTCTGCCGCATCATTATCCTCTGTTAAAAAAAGAGAATCTAATACATCTGGGTCAACAAAACTGTCAATGGCTTGTTCATTCGACTTAACCCTTTTTTTTGCCATTCGTCATTTGCCGCGTGACCGCATTTAAAGGCACATGTACTCGATTCGCTTTAGACTGGAATAACTGATGTGACCTCTGGCTCAGTAAAAAGTCGTACCCTTCCTCATTAAAGTAAGGTGACACCCCACAGATTAAGTAATTGAGCCCTCTTCAGTTTCATATTCCACCTTGCCAACGGGAGTTCCGTTAAACCTTGACAAATTACTGAGGACAACCCTTTCCACTGTGTATGCATCCGGTCCAACCTTTTTACTAGACACCACATCAATAAACGTCCCCCTGTCCAATAAACCTGGATGCCGTGTAAACCACCGTGGAAACCGTGGAAACCTGGTTAAACGAGTCAGTTGTGGATTCTATGGTTATTGGAGGCCACCCCTACAGCATATTTCGTAGCGACGGTGGGTCTAGATCAGGAGGTGTCTGCGTTGTCTTTAAGCAGGAACTCGGTCTTGAATTGGATAAGACTGCGGTTGAGGCTGAGGCATTTTCGGTTAGGATAACTTCCTCCAACTTAAATTTTGTTGTTGGTTACATCCCAAATGGGTTCGACGAGCAACAAATAGCCAAAATGACTACTTTCTTAAACTTGGCATACATAAATACTTGCTCCAACATTATTGTTGGAGATTATAACTTATCCACTTTAAACTGGGAGCATGGGTCTGCAGTAAATAATATCCATCGATTGTTTCTGGAAAACATTGCTGACCTTGGTTTACTCCAACTGGTAACTGAGCCAACCCGCCCCGGGGGGGGGGGCAATACCCTTGACTTAGTAATGACTGACGACGAACGTTTGGTCTACGATATTCGTGCTGGAGTACATCTTGGTATGAGTGACACAATATGGTTACTTTTAAACTGCATACCCTAGTACCACCCAAAAATGCATCAGTTTTTGGAAGAAATGTTATAAATGTTGACCAGTTAAGGTTGCGCCTAGACGGGGTGGATTGGACCAGACACCTTGGGGTGAGCAATACATTGAATGAGTCGTGGAACATTTTCAATTCAGTTCTACACCATGAGGTTGCCTTTTGCAGTTCTTTCAGAAATGTTGCAAACAAAAACAATACTAAAAATTCTTCGTTATGCCCCAATATTCCAAAAAAAATCAGAAAGCTTAGAAATCATAAACTAACATTGTGGCACAGGTATAAGACAAATAGAACAGCGATAAACCTACTTAAATATAATAAGTGCCGGAAAGAGTGCGCAGTAAAGTTAAAAAAAAAACTGGCATTGTGCATATGAATGCAAGATCATCACTGAGGGAAATACAACCTCCCTTTTTCGGTTTTTTCGTACAAAGACTGGTATTAGTAGAACTATCCCACCTCTCCGTGTTGGAAATAATGTTTTTTCTGACACCTTGGCCACGGCTAACCTTTTAAATTCTCTTTTTGCAAAAAATAGTGTGATTGATAATGGAAGATTTCTTTTACTTGAACAAAATGATTCATCACTACCATCAATTTGTAGTGATGTTATTTTTACGCCTCAAAATGTCTTATCAGCATTAACGGACATTAAACCAAGCCATGCGGTTGGACCTGATGGCTTCTCGACCTATTTCTACAAACAGATTGGCTCTCAGATAAATTATCCTATTGCTCACATTTATTCTTTATCTATGGGATCTTCATCCATACCGAAAATTTGGAGTACAGCAAATGTTACTCCGATTTTTAAGAAGGGTAACCCTGCCGACCCAGCAAATTATCGACCAATTTCCCTTACAGCAGTTCCTTGCAAGTTAATGGAAACAATTATCCGCAAGCATATGATGCACCACATAACGCTCTATAATCTTATTAAAAATGACCAATTCGGTTTTTTACCGGGCCGCTCCTTGGTACTTCAATTGTTGCTTGCGCTGGACAAATGGACTAGTGCCCTTGATCTGGGCGTATCCATGGATGTGGTCTTATTCGACTTCCAAAAGGTTTTTGAGTCTGTGGTACATGAAAAGGTTTTTTTATAAGTTATCTTACTACGGGTTCGGAGGCAAGCTCCTGAGTTGGATCCGGGCTTTTGTTTCACATCGTACACAACGTGTTGTTATTAGTGAGTGTAGGTCTTCCCCTGTCGAGGTCATTAGTGGCGTCCCACAGGGATCAGTGCTTGGTCCGCTCTTGTTTATTTTGTTTCTGAATGACCTTTCCTGCAAATAATGCTGACCAAAAAAAATTTGCTGACGACCTTAAACTGCACTCTGAAATTGTGGATGTGCAGGATTACCTATCACTAAATGTTGAGATCGAGTTTGTCTCAAGCTGGGTATTAGGTTGGCAACTGCTGATCGTGCACAAAAAATGCATGAGTTTTCACATTGGAAGTCGAAATAATTGTTTTAGGTACACTCTCGAAAATCAGAAATTACCGAACGTGGACAAGATAAAAGATCTTGGTATTTGGTTCACAAATGACTTAAAATCATCGATCCATTGTGCGCATCTTGTCTCCTCTGCAAATCGCCGGTTGGCAATTGGCCAGCGCTGCTTCACCTCAGGAGATGTTCCTACAAAGTTATGGGCTTTCAAGGTCTATGTTCGACCCCTATTGGACTTTGCAAGTCCAGTGTGGTCCCCGTACCTACTTAAGGATGTTGATCTCATTGAGGCGGTACAACGCCGCTTTACTAAGCGCCTACCCGGTATGGGAAATGTTCCATACCACCAACGCTTAAAAACTTTAAAAATTGATTCTTTAGAACTTCGCCGGGTAAAGGCAGACCTTATTTGGTATTCAAAGCTCTCCATGGTCTTCTCGATGTTGACGTGCCGTTTTTTGACTTTTACCCTATCCATAGGACACGCGGCCATAGTCTCAAATTGATTGCTCAAACGTCACGATTGGACTGTAGACATAATTTCTTTGCTGTAAGGGTGGTCCCAGCCTGGAATTCATTGAAAAA
>JAHWFP010243152.1:0-13605 GCA_023313725.1 Lithobius niger
TTGATATAGCAGACTCCAATTAGGTTCAATAGAAAGGTGGGAATGTCCTCTTTGCATCCAGGGTAATTAAAAGGGTCTATCACTGTTAGGGACCGAGCTATGCCCGTTTTACTAGGGGCTTGCATCACAGTTCATAGTATGTAATTTTTTAAGTTGTGTCTCAAAATCACCACCGAGTTTCCCATTCACGTGAATCGCTCCAGAAAATAAAACTGTTTTCTTCGTATGATATCAACAATTCTGATAGTTCTGCGATCCTTTAGCCGAAAAGCGGAAATCGCCCTTGCTAATTTGAAACTCAATTCTAGCTCAACTCTGTGACACTTATTTACCGACACCAAGAGATCGAGATTTCAAGATTGTCACAACTGCAAATCTAGGGGCTTCGCATCAAGTATTGCATATTAGACCCAGCCCCAGTTTAAGCTGTGCTCGCGCTTAGATAATTTGAGGTTTCGGGCAAGATCAAACCCCAATTGCTACGTGGCGATCTACACTATCCTCCAAACTTTTATACGTCTGGATAACAAGGGGCAGCCGGGTGGGTGGGGGGGGGGGTAGGAGGAGGAGGGGTTACTCCAAAGAAACTTTCCATGTGCAGCAATCATCAATTCTGTTGGCAGATGATTTCCTGCTGCCGCATTCCTATTTATTTCGAACTAGAGGAACCCCGTGCTATGCACGGGGCCGGTCATGAATTAAGTTTACGGACACATTTCCCGGGACATTTTTCTGGCACTCTTCCCGACGACTTGTCGGATTGATCGACCACTCATGTCTGCCTCCTGTTTCCATGCTGGTAGAGTGGGAGAGTGCATTTTCAATGCGGGCGCGAGGAGGGGAGAAGTGGTTTTCCTTTTAGACTTCCTTTTAGCCGGCCTCCGAGATTATTATAAAGATTATAGCTGATGATTAGGCAGCTATTATACGGAATACAAGTTTTAGCTGAATATAGTTAGGGACCACCCGTAAGTCCCTTGTTCCCATGGAATAAGGTTTTGGGCACTTGACATTTCCCCTCCCCTAAGTTTTCGTCGGGCGAGAAAGATTTTCCTCAACGATGCCTACCACAGCCTAACGCTTGTAATGAGACAGCTGTTTCGGAATCTAATCACACATTTATTCATCTACACATCCTAGTGTACAGAGTTTTACTTTCCCTACACTGCATATGAAATTATGCATTTACACTTCCTGTGTAAATTCTGTCCTCATTCTTTGGTTGCGTGCAAACACCCACACAACGCACAAATAATTGTCCGACAAAACTTGCCATTGTTCGCAAAAGTTACACATAGTCTGGCCATAAAACCTAGATTTTCCATACCCAAGCGTTCATTAACTTTTTTTTTCGCACAAAACACAACACCATTCATACAGTCCATTGTACCCACAACTGCTCCGGAAAACCCTGCATGTATACTCCCATTTTGCGTAACTCTTAAAGGAGGTTTAAGAGTGATGGGGGGACAATTATCTCCAAAGTACTTACATCTTCAGAAGTTATTCCAAATCTTCGGACTCGATTTCTTCTCTGGAGATGTCAGCAGCCTTTGACGGTGCAGTCGTGGTGGTAGTAGGTGGTGGTGCCAGGGTTTCTATGGTTCCTGCTGGGCTTGCCTTGAGTGGGTGCGCACCGTCAGCTGTGCTCATGGTAAGCGCTGTGGCTAAAGTCCGGCATTAAACAGCACACGAGTCCTGCGTAGGGGCTGGATAGTCGTTGACATGTTGTGGCGTTACCTTCTTTGTAGTTGGGTGGATTTGTCGTCTCAACATCCGTTGGTGAAACTCTGATTTCCAGTGGGCCGCAGGGTGGGTGGCAGTAGATTTCACCCAGGTGCACTGCTTTTTTCTCTGTGTAGGTCTAGGCTACTGCGTCTACATGCTGGATTCGTGGTAAGGTTGTTTGTGTTGACCGGGTTACCATCTTGGGTTAGTGAATTTTGGCAGTAAGTTGCGACATTTTTGGCCTGCCCATTTTTCCTTCGACTTGGCTGGCTGGTTTTCCTTGAAGGTCGGGGCCAGGGTAACCGGGGCATTGGGCACCTGGTTTCCTGGCCTGGCCGCCATGGATGGTACTGGTCTTGACAGTGGGCCGTGTCTTGAACTGTTGGTTGACTCTCATCTTCCCAGGGCCTGGCATCGGGTCGGCCAGTCCGCTGTTCCCTGAAGTCAGTTGTTGCTTCTTCGCCTTGCTGTCATCCCCCATCGCAAAAAAATTGCGGCTAAAATCTCTCTCCAACATTGACTTTCATCTTTTACGTCCTGCTGATGATTTGAATTCTGGGACAGATGTTTCTGCAACATGACGGTTCCTGGAGACCTTTTTTGCTCCAACCAAATCGCGGCTCCCCAGTGGATTAGTAAGATCGTTCCCCATTGGTTGCCAAAATTCAGTTGTATTTCCTGGTTCTTCCCATTTTCTGCCCGTAGAAACTGCATGAAAAATCAAGAAGTTTTCTGGCGCATCTTGTGCATTTTTCTCCTACTCGGTTACAAAACGAAAACTTTAATCTTGGAGAACCTTATCTAATCATTTTATGAATTGAGAATAAGTTAAGTCAGGATTGCCGTGCCTGAATGTGGTGGGAACATTGGAAGGATTAACTATGTGTTTACATTTTACCCCTCCCCCTCCCCTCGCCCCAAACCCTCAAAAGATTTGTTGCTTTAAGTAAAATGGGTTTGATTCATCTACTTTTTTGGAAATGCAATTTTTCGTTGATGCCAACTGATGGATTTTTTTTTTTTGTCAGTGTGCATTTCTCCTATCTGCATTTTCACTGCTGTTGTATTTTTATTTCATGGAAATCCATAATTTACACACAGCTGGAAAATAAATTCTTATGATTTTCTTGGTTTTAAGAAAAAACGTCCTAGGAGGCACAAATTAAAAAAATTAAACTGCCATTATGGCTTTTTAGCGCCCCCCCCCCCCACGTCTCAATCCATAGGGATGGGATGGCACTTCCCAAACTGCTGTTTACGCCAAGGAATTATCTTCAAACTCTGTTAGAGGTTTACTAGGATAGCCCCCCCCCCCTCCCCTTATACGGCTAGTTTTTTTTTTTTAACATTGCTGTGATTTTCAATTTGCATGGAACAAAATAATCACGGAATTTCTTTCCTTCCCCCTCGGAATATGAAAGAATAGCAGAGAATACTCACGTATTCCCATTATTGAAAGTTCCCCCAAAATTTGCAGTTTTGCCCGGGATAAGAGATTAAGAGGCATGAAATATTGAGACGGGGAAAAAAAAAACATGACGTCACCAGTACTGTTCATGTCTGTTGAAAACACAGTTAGCATTATGACTGATTCAGACAAATCAGTTTGAAAGACCACAAACGAATAAACGTAATACGATTTTAGAGATTCCCACTGCGAATGCACAACAAAAGAAAAATAATTAGCAGCGACGCACAAACAAACAGATATTATTATTTTAGTTATATCAAGAATTTATAGGGTTGAGGAGGAGAATTTGTGACTGAGACCCAGACTGAAGCGTCTTGGATACATTCACATTAGTTCAGTATTAGTTCATAGAGGGCGCCACGTGTTTTATGTGGGAATTTCTACTCAGTTTTTAGCCTAAAATTAAACTAAACTAAACGAAACTAGTTGATATTTAATTATTATTTAGCCTAGGTTAGTTGTAATTTAGTTTACTGTAGATTTGGGCTGAAAAATAAGCAAAAATTACCAGATAGAACACGTGGCGCCCTCTGAAAACTCGGACTGAACTAATGGGGACGAATCTAACGTGTTTCAATGAGGACTTTTTAGATTTACAAATTCTCCTCCCAAACCCTATGAATTCTTGGTTATAGAGATAGATTTGCCGGCATAATACAAGGACGTTGAGTGGACCGGTCTACTTTCCAGTTCTAATGTCGCACACCATGTTCATGTTTTCTTATTTTCGAGCTGAAATTACGTTTATGATTATGATTATGTTGTTCGCCATGAGCACACCATAAGTAATTGCAGCACGAGGAGTTATAGCTTCTCTAGCAGCGAAATATATTTCGCTGCTAGAGAAGCTATAACTCGTCTCGGTGCAATTACCTTACTTACGGTGTGCTTATGGTGAACAACATAATCACTAGCCTGTAAAGTCAGTGGCTTACGACGTTTGTCAGGGTAGACCTTTTTCGCAGCCGTAGACTTACGATAAGATAAGATAAGGTAAGAAAACGTTTATTGCAAAACCAGGAAAAGGTGCTCAGCTGGGTTTGCACAACCACTAGAGCGAGACTGTAAAAGAAAAAAGGGCAAAAAGAAATACAACACCAACTACAATACATCAACAAGCTTCACATTAAAAAAAAAAAAGAAAAGATAATGGAAAGCACAACGGCACAACCAATTAAAGTATCATTGTTAGAAAGCATCGTGATTAGGCAAATAGTAATAATGTCTAATTTTCAAATCACATAATGCTCAACCAATAAATAATATCGTCGTCATATGTATTATGAAATCAGTCTGGTTGCGGGAGGTTTGCGGATCTGGTCGATACCCTGGAAAGGTGATCTTGGCAAAGTCCCCGCCAGGACTGCCGGCCAGGGTAGCGTGAGAGGCTACCATGCTCCTTCAGCGGCTATGGGAACTATTCTGGCTAATTCTGGACAATATTTCGGCCCCTACGATGATCGGAGGTTTCCCGGATCGAATCTCCGGGTTGGCACCTCCCTTAACCGGATATTTCTTCTTCTCTAAAAGTCTGGTAATGTTCAAAATTGAGCCGGTTCAGCCATACAAGCACTAAGTTGCTTCGGCTGACTTAAGGCTCAAAAATAAATAAATAAAAAAAAAAACCTTCAAACTAAATATACTTTCAAATCACAAACATAGCTTTTTTTAGCTGTTCTCTACAATTATCACATTGTGCAGAAATGTTCGTGAAGACAAACAGCATTAATAGAAGCTTCCAAGGGTTTTTGCCACCATATTGTATTATTGTGCTCACTTCGACTTGTCATCCATTGGTTTGTCGGTGGATGACGTCAGTTCTCTTACGCAAAATATGAAATCTTGCGTTTGCTACGATCGACAATCGACTGCATATACGAGTGCGTGCGGCGTTGGTTGTCATAGCGACCGTCGGTCGCAGTGCGTCATTCGGAAACCTCATACCAGTGTGAATTGGCTGTAAGTCATTTCAGGAGAACAAGGGAATTAAATCAACCGGAAACCAATAAATCGGAACCAATGCCAAACGTCATCAGTACGTATTCAACCATCACGTTTGTTGTTCATGTCAACCGGAATATATCGGATTGCGTAAAGATTACGCCGTCTTTAAGCCATCAATCCAAAAGACCCTTCATCGGACGTAAAAAAAAACCAGTAAAAAGATAAAAATCAACGAAAGGTGACAAGAGGCAGTGGAGCTGTGCCATTCAAATGTGAAGTGTTTGGTTAAAAGAACAACGGCTGAAAATGGAACGAATCATCGTTATTTTCGGCAAACACGTCCTACATTTTAAATGGCATATTTTTTATTTTTTTTATTTAGCGAAGCTTCATTTGGATTTACTGCTTGAAAAGGGTTCCAACCTGGGTTCCGAAACGTTGTGTTTTTAGCGTGCATTTTATTTGCGCATTTTATGCCCTTTCTACGGCCAGTATCATTAAAACTGCTTTATTTTATTATTACTTTAGATGACCGGAAGGTTAAATAAGGTGGTTTTATCCTTCTTGTTTACTACAAAAATAGGACGTTTTTATTTATCTTAAATAGAAAAAGAGCAATTAAAATTCGTTCCCTACAGGATATGTTGAAACAGACACGGTGTGGCCTGTTTTTTTTGTCGTTTTTTTTTCTCTTTTTTTTCAGCTCGTAGGGCTATCTCTTTATATTACGCTTTTATGTCGGTTTAGTCTCATTTCATTAAAAAAAAGCATCTTATTCCGTCTTAGCTTCTTATTCCCCTACTTATTCCCCTACTTTAAGGCAAATAAGTATATAGATAGATTGGCTGTTTAAAATAATATTTATGCAACATTATTTTCCTCGATCAGCTATCAATTATTTATAATATTAAATTTATTTGAATTTTTTTTTTTTTTACGTTTGAGAAAGTTTTTTTTTTATCGCAGCTATATTAAAACAGCGCTTCAGAATAGAGCTATAAGTTTATGACTAGAAATGCAACACGAAAATCTTGCGGAAAAAATTAAGTAAAAATTTTAAAAATGACAAGGAAAATAACTTATTATCGAACAAGGTGTGTTTCAAAATTCAGTTAACAGTTCCGAATTTTAATGCTTTATCAAGAAATTCCGAAAACGAAACCTTACGTTAAACCAAAACCAAAGCGCGCTGGTCGCGGATTAACAAGGCTCCGAGTTACAAAATTCCACATTTTTTTAATTAAAAAAACAGGGCTGAAAAACTGTATGGCTACAACAACCATGTATACGTAACTAAGTATTAATTTTTAGTTAAAATCCAATCTGGTAACGGAGTAGCGATAACGACCTTAGACAAACAGACTGACAACGAGTGCAAGGAAGTGAATAAACGAACACACATCGGTAAACGATAAGTATTTGACAATCAGCAGATTAAGACGCCGTAAGAAGGCAACCTATTTTCGATTTATGTAGAAAATAGTTCGTAATTTGTCAATTAGTTTGGAAAAGAAAATGGAATATGGGCAGGGCAGGATGGGAGGGGTCGTGTCACCTCGGAAAATGATACTGTAGGGGCTTCGTGACGCCTCGCGATGGGAAGTGAGGTGGGGGGGGGGGGGGGGATGCCGCAAGCTTGAGTATTGTTTAAATCAGGGTGAATTTGAAACGTTTTCCTAAAGTTCATTGGAATTTTCATTGGAATTCATTTCAGATTTTTCGAAAAAATATTATTTTGAAATAAGGGCCTCCTGTAGGGTGCGGTGGGGGAGGGGGGTCCAGACCTGAGCCCCGTAAGCTAGGACATTTTAAAGAAATCAGTGTGAATATGAAACGTTTTCGTGCAGCTTCGTGGTGTAATTTATGTAAGAATTCATTTCAAATTTAATATTTTTATACTCTGGCTTCCTGTCGTTAGTTTGGTGAAGGGGGGGGGGGGTTCGACGGAGCCCTGTAAGTTAGAAAGAAATAAGAAAAGAAATCAGAGTGAATCTGAAATGCTTCCCTGCAACTTCAAGTTGCAATTTTTATAAGAATTCATTTCAAATTTTTCAAAAAAGGTTTTTTTTAAACAATTAGGGCCAGTTATAGTGGCGGGCCTCCCCATCGACCCCCGGGTTTCCGAGCGGCCTAATTCGACACTGAACGCAGAAAGGAAATAAAACTTTGAAAATAATGCCTAGTAAAGAAAAACGAAACTCCCTGCGAAATCTTCACCCGCCGTCAAAAACCCCGTCATACAACACTGACCTTGACTGGATTCTCGGGATGCTAGGAAGGGTGTTTGTTTCTAGAACGCCTAGAGTAATATTTCACATCTTCACACAGTGGACTTCTTTTTTTTTTTAATAGTGCAACCGACTGCTTGTTATAAACGTCCGCGCTACCATTCGAGAGCTTTCTAGACTTCCTCTAAATTCAAAAATAGCTCATTTTATCGCCAGTCAACTTAGCTCCGTCAACATTTGTCTTGAAAACAGGAAGGATAACATGTTAAAATGCCAAACTCTCGCACACTGGGCTGGAGTACAAATTCTTCGGATAACGAATGTCCACTTCACACCCTTCCACCGCCAGATTCGCAACCAATCAACTGCACCTCTGCAATTTCTGAACTGTGGCAGGCCAGAGTGCATGCTGCGTGAGTACAGGCGAACGCTACTACGTAAAATTGAATTAGCAGGAAAATGCTTAAAAGGGATATTTTGGTTTTAATTTGTATTTTCACAGGTAAACTTGCTTCGCGTGGAAAACCATCAGAAGAAAGGAAAATTTTGGGGAGGGTGGGAGGAGGGGACCTGATAAAAGCTGATCTGGTCGACGACTGGATAGTTGACCTTGGAAAATTCCCTGTTAGTGTGTGCCGACCAGGCTAGTGTGAGAGATTAGCACTCTCCTTCAGTGGCTATAGGATATATTGTGGCTTATTCTGGACATCGTCTTGGCGCCCGAACTGGTCGGAGGCTCCCGGTTTTCCCATAAGTTTTCCCTCCCTACAATTTGTTTTTTTTTCTTCTTTCAAATGTGTAGTAAAGAGCAAAGGATCAATTGCTCCCCCTCCCCCGGAAAAAATTCTAAAAACTACACCTTTTAAACGTTTGGAAGTTGCTAAAATTGCCTGAAATACATTGTTTTACAGGGCCCTGAGTGACTTAACCCCTCCCCCTCCCCAAATTTCGACCATATTTTTAATTCAAATTATTCTTTCCTTCTACTATATATTATTCTGGGTCACCTTTAGAGTTTGTGAAGGGTATTAACATACAAATTTGTTCGTTGAATTGAATTCGTACGAGTTGAGAAGCAAATTTCATTATTATCTCCATAAAACATGTGATGTGTGTGAGCGTGTGCGTGCACCTCTACTCCTCTTGAACCAAGGCACCTACAAAGATGGGAGTTGGACCGAATGAAAGATAATTAAATTGCGCGACCGTTAGGCCTATTTTTGTCGCTGTAACTTGATTTATAACCCTCAAATGCCCGGGGAAAAAACATGTGAAAATAACGCTGCTGACGTCAATGTTGACTTCCCATGTCCATCTTGGATCTCGGCAGCCATCTTGGATCGTGGTGGCCATCTTGAATCTCGGCTCACTGTCTTGGAACTCGACTCGATCTCGTCAGGTGGCCTTCAGTTCTCAGTTGGCATTTTCGATAAAGTTAGTATTGACCCCCGAGTGAGTCGCCGATGACACATCCTTATCTAATCGACCGAGTGACTTGCCTTGTCGTATTAACTATGACGTCACTTCTGGGAGGGGAATCTTACTTTTACTTTTACTTTTACTTTTACTTGTATCAACTTTTACATGTTAGCGTTCAAAACCTCAAGATGAAATTCTCTGATTTTTCCAGGTTTTCCAAACCAATACTGACATTTTCTCCTGATTTTATCCAGGTTTTCTACACCAATTCTGACATTTTCCCCTGATTTTCCCAGGTTTTCCAGACCAATACTGACATTTTCCCTGAATTTTTTCCAGGTTTTCCAGACCAATACTGACATTTTCCCTGAATTTTTCCAGGTTTTCCAGACCAATACTGACATTTTCCCCTGATTTTTCAAGTTTTCCAGACCAATACTGACATTTTTCCCTGATTTTTCGAAGTTTTCCAGACAATACAGACATTTTTCCCTGATTTTTTTTCGGTCACAAGAAGATGCAGTACAGGGCTAAATTTTTTTTCCCTCATTCTATTCAAATCGTAATAACTGTATCGCATCGCGTTGCTAAAAAAAATTTTACTTCCCTAACTGGAACTGGTGAAGAGTAGGACTGCCTGAATCTGAACAAAACGAGAAACGCACTTAACACGTAAAGACCCATATTACTTAGGCCTAAGGAGTTTTTGCTTTATTAAAAATGAAACAAAAAGAACATGACAGTTTTAACTAAAATAATTAAGAGAAGGTTGAAGTAAAAAGTGAGGTACGAATTGGCTAACCCGTAAAGTGGAGAAAAAAACTTTTTAAAAATGTTGAAACTCCCTGAATTCCAGTATGCTTTAGTCAAATTCCCTGATGTTTCCTGATTTTTCTAGAATTGCTAAATTCCCTGAATTATCCCGGTTTTCCTGGTAGAATGCCATCCTGTTTTATCTTATCTGATCTTTTTCTCGCTACATGGAGACCCTTTCCTCTACTGCGGAGGTGAAGCTGTCAGTTGGAAACAAGCAACGTACAACAATGATTTAACGCTGTAACGAGACTATTTAAATTCACCCTTAATAAATTCAAGGCAACGAAATTAAATTATTTCTCACCAATTTCTATGCCTTTACTTCATTCTTGTTTGGCTTCGTTCATTTAAGTTTTGTTGAGATTTTATTCGTTGGTACAAATAATTACATTCTCGGTCGGATTATTATTTACTCACCATTAAAACTTAACTGTTGGCAAATTTGGAAACGCCCACAAGTCTCTACTCGATTAGTTTTGCCTGTTTCTCTGAATTTGTTGGATGCAAAATGAAGCACAATCATTACAGTCAGTTCTGTAAATACAAATTCAAGCTAAGAGCAATCAACTTTGCTTTCCTTCTCCTGGAACCTCTTCAGCAAAACAGGAGTGAGGTATGCAATTAACATCAAACTGCATCGAAATAAATGGGATGGTTAATGTGCACTGCATGCGTAGTGCTCCGTTGACCATAAACCACCATCCGTGTTTCGCTAAGTCCTCAATGTCAAAGAAATATATGGAATCTGTGGATGTAGACGGTCCCTTTTTTAGCTATTTTGGGATATTTTGGAAATTTTGTAAAATGTATTCCGAGATACACAACCAACCCTGAGCGTTCTTTATTCAACAAAAGCACTGAAGTATTATGAATCCCAATCAGAACTTAGTTATTTTTTTTATACCCACTCGACAATTCCGTACGCCGTTGAAATTTATTAGCGTTAAACTGTGCTTTCTTGGAAGGAAGGAAAGTTGAAAATCGCCAATTTTTTATTGAAAGACAAAAAATAATGATTTCAACATAGGCGCTTGCAGACTTTCAAAAAGGGAGAAGGAATCATCGGGAAAAAGAGCAAAACATCGTTAAAAAAAAAGAACAAAGTTACACCATTTTCATTGGAAGACGTAAATAAAGGCAATCTGTACTATTTTTTCATTGCCTGCATTGAAAAAATAGTGCAGCCTGTCTTTATATGTGTCGTCTATTGAAAATGACGTTCTTTGTTATTTTTTTAAACGAGTGTCCTATCTTCTTGATGGTAATTGCTATTCAGATTGCAGGGTTCCAAACTCAGTATGAACCGGTCATACACCTGAGGGCATTCAGAAGTATGACCGGACCATCGGCACAGCAAAAGGGCATCCACATTTTACCAGTCAAAAAGTCGTCCAAAAAATGGGTGAAGGGGGAGGGCGGGGGCACGTGCCCCAACTGTCACAATATACTCAGTAAGAATCGGTCATACATCTGAGGCCATTCAGAAGTATGACCGGCCCATCAGAACAGCAAAAGGGCATTCGAATTTTACCAGCCAAAAGGGCATCCCAAAAAAATGGGTGGAGAGGGAGGGCGGGGGCACGTGCACTATCACAATCTGCAGACACCCTTGGATGTAAATAACACACAGTTTAGCAACCGCTCTTTAAAAGGGGAATATGACATACAAACCGGTTGCCACATTATGAAAATGAAGTCGTTGCCACTACCCGCAATAAAACCTTGCTTCTTGAATATTTGCCGACTGATGCAAAAATACCAGGATGACAAAGAGAATTTGTTGCGGCTTCAAATTCACCAACAATTTAGATATTATGTACAACTATTTCAGATGAAATAACGTGGTTGAGTAGTGAACCCCCCCCTCCCCCCCCCAAAAAAAAAATAATAACAATGCTATGACATCAAAAACCAAAACTGGTAGCCTAATAGGGCCTTGGCGTTAGAATGGTTCAGCCCATCAGCCCATCACAAGCGTGATATCAAAAGACGAAAACACTCGACAAGAAATTTCACTGACTAATACTCCACACGTCAAGTTTCCATTTACCATTTGAATTGGTCGGTGGACGTAACTTGGCAGATGTTTTGTCGTATTAATCACTCCTTGGAATCCATATTTCATGGTGCAAATGTGTTCCTTCAGACGTGAAATTTATAAATTTTAAAATAATTTCTCGATCTCTTTTTTCCGTGTTTCCTCTCGTCTTTTCTTGATAAGTCTCGTGCGTTTTGTAAAATTTCCTAACTGCTTTCGACGGCTCGCACTGCAAATCTCCCTATTACCTGCGTTAATATATGTTTCTTTAAGTGTCTATGGTTATTATTAAATAATCGAGGAAGACTAGCACAAAAAGAAACAACAATGCCATATGAGAAATACCTCACGAGTTGCGTATTCAGCAATCCCGGTAAAGTAAGCCATCGACGGGTACATGCCGTCCTTCGGCAGTTCACCAGCTGGTAAAGATAAAAACAAAATTAGACCCATCTTCCATGTCTCTTATCAAAGGTACGATAATTCAAGAGAGTTTGGAAGGGTTTTCACTTGTGATATTCTGATAACACCGTACCTTATAGGAAAAAACCCTAGAAAAAAAACCCTAGGAAAAACCGTACCCTAGTGTATAATTAACGGTCTCTTAAATAAAATGAGTGATTTATAAATATTCGCTCATCGAAATTATAAGCCCAGTCACACATATAGACGCCAGTTACAAGTGGCGCCATCCAAAAGAGAGCCACTATTCTCTGGCCTCCCCCCCCCCCCCCCACCTGTGTGTATGTGGGAGAAAAATAGTCTGAGAATAACTCTACCCCTCTGATCACGCTTTCATTAAAAAAAAACAAGTTTAAAATAAAGTGGATATCGTTAACGATGGCCGTAAATAATTAAGTGGTGAACAAATAAGCTGTTTTAGGAAGAAAATGTACGACATGAGGAATTTTTAACACCAAACGTAAGAAAAATAAGGAATTTCTAAGACCAAAAATATATGAAAACATAAGAAATTTTTAATGTCAAAAATATTAAACAAAATATGAATTTTTAACAGCAAACATGAGAAAATAAGGAAATACATTTTTCAAACCTAAAATATGCAAAAAATAATAATTTTTCAACACTAAAAATATGTAAAAATAAGGAATTGTTACACAATTCATAAATAAGGATTTTAACACCAAAAATATTAAAAATAAGCAACTTTTAACACCAAAATACGAAAAAAAAAGATTTTTTTATTAACGACATACGAATACCAAAAACGTGATGAAGTAAGAAATTTTTTTGCTAGAAAGTAACTGAAAAGAATGAATTTAAAACTGTTTTTAATTTTGTGAAACAGCAAGAAGTATAACCAATACAACTTTTTAACGTACTACGAGAATTTACTCTGTCACAGTTTGCATTTGAAGTAAAAATTAAAGTTGGCGTTGGAAGTAAAAATTTTAGTGAACTAAAGTGTCCGTGGCCTATCTTGAGTTCTCCGCAGAACGAACACCGATAATCAATTGTATGCTTTTGATAGCAGAGTGCCTTGTTGATATCCGAGATGGTTACAAAATCAATGGCGGCCGCCGAGTAAAGCAACCACAACCAGGAAAACGTAACCGATCATAAATACCTGCATGACTCAAGACTGGCCGCGTACACTAAAAATTTCACTAAAAATGTTCGTCGAGTCAAAGTTTGCCGATTATAAATTTTTAAAAGAGATGAAAGAATTAAAAACAAGCTGTAGGTCATATCTCATTTTTGTAGCAGCTGTGAATGAAACTGAACAAGGTAGGAGCAAAAAAATAGGAAGTAGGTAAAGAGTAGAAAAGGAAAAAAAAAAGCCGTAATTCGAAATCGATAATTTGTGTGTTTTAGCACGTAATTCCTTTCTAGATTTAATTTCTTGAGCCCGAAGGTCGATGGAAATTTGTTGGAAAGGAGTTGAGTGCTAAAACGAACAAATTATCGATTTCGTAATTTAAGCACGAGTGGCATTCGAT
>JAHWFP010243161.1:0-13810 GCA_023313725.1 Lithobius niger
TGGAACTGATACATGGAAATTTAGGAAGGGAGTTTATGGAATGTGGAACTTATCCAGGTAAGTACTTCGAAGCCAATAAATTGCCTGTTAATGACATTTCTGTAGAGCAGACCAATGAAACACACGTGGAACTGATTAGACCAATAAAATTGGGAAAGAAATCGTTCATCATTCAAAGCAAGAACCAGGTAATTCCAAGGTTGTACGAAACGTCCAATGTCAAATGAAGGAACTGGGAAGATGCATGCATTTAATATGATAATTCTGAATTACCGAGCTTGAATACAAAATATGTGCTGATAAACAAAGCGAAAACTTTGCGAACGCCTAACACCACATTTAGAATTTTTAAAATCAGTCATATGTAATAATAATAAACAGATTCGATTTAGTTCTGACATTTAAAATTTTGCATAACCTTATTTCCGTAGATCTTCCGTTCTTCGATTTTGTAACTTGCCCAACTGGTACGCGTGGTCAAAACTGGAAACCTATTGTCCCAACCTCTCGTCTTGGCTGTCGCCGAAACGTTTTTGCGTTACGGATTGTCCCAATGTGGAAGGCCCTTGGGTCCAGCACGGTGAATGCACCTATTGTCCCGGCCTTCTGTAGAGTATTGAAAGCTGAACCAATGCATACATTTTTAAAATGCCCATTGCCAGAAAGTTTCTAAATTTTGAATTTTTAAGTGTTTAGGTTTTAAAATTTTTACATTTTCGTTTTTGATTTTTAATTTTGAATTTTAATTTATAATTTTGATTTTTAATTTTTAATTTTTAATTAAAATTTTTAATTTTGATTGCCCAGGAACGGAGTAAGTGGCTCCACAGCCCTTCCGTCTTCCTTCCACACATTGGTGGTAAATTTTATTATTAATAACATTTTTGGTGCAATAGCACGCAGGTCACGATAGGATCCCCAGGGAGTCACTGATATCCAACCAACAAATGACGGCATAATTTTAAGATGCGGGAAAAGAAATGCACTTCTGTTTACAAGAGATGGGTACAACGAATACTGTACCCAATTTAAAACTAACAGACTCTTCTTCCCCAATTCGCCTGTCAACCCACATTAAATACAAATGTAGAAGGAGAAACGGGAGGTCAAAAAAGAAAAGGCGTAAAACTAAAGTTCTACACAATAAAAAGTAGCGTTAGATGACTTCAGAAGTAGAAGCTGCGAAGGCGAAAAGGTGTACTAATTAATGTGCAGAGTGCACAGACATTTTTTAATGTGATGTTAAGTTGACCAGTAATAAGAGCCATTTAAAGCTATTCACGGAGGATGCTGAGACTGTTGCAGTGGGCAATGAGTTCCAAATATGGGCGACTCTAATGGCAAAAAAAAAAACTACAATTCACTCTTGCGTGTGCGAAAATTAATTTGTAATTGTGGCTCCTCGTCCTGGTTATAGGATTTAATTGTAATAAGAGTAGGTAAATTGACAAGTTGCGTTTGTGATCGGAAATGCTAGAGTGCGATTAGCTTTCAGCTTTCAGAGTTATAGCAAGCCTATAGTCGTAGCATCTCGAGACGTTCTTAGTAAGTCTCTCATACCCGGTGATGACTTTGTAAAACGGTTATGGTTGCTTTCCAAGTGTTCAATATCCTTAAAATATTTGGAGGCCATACCGGGCTTGCGTATTCCGTTAATGGGGAGGGGGAGATGAGGCTTAATGGCGCGTCGACAGCTAGGTCATTAATGGGCAGACATAAACAATATCAGCCCATAATTTTATGATAGCATTTCCTGAACTATAGCAGCGTTGAACAATTGCATATCTGCAGTTTGCTGTCAACACCACATGGTTACACTGGTTTTAGAATTTCAAGTAGGTCGCAAACCAAATGTTTACGTCTTTTACAACATGTGTTCTAGGTAAAAGATCATCGTTTTTGGTGTAGGTGGATTATTTCTAGCTCCCAACATGAAAGCCTTTGCATTTTGCGTGTGATATGGGTGGGTCATTCCGCCATTGCGGTATATTTTGCGTCCCAGCTTTTTTTAAATTGCATTTTAGTTAACATTAATAATTTTCGGAATAGACGTGTAGAAAACACTTACAGGTTAGCAATCAAAGACACTGTTTATGATTTATAATATAAATTGCAATTTATTTTTAATTATTTATTGTATAAAAGTAACCAAAAACAGCGAAAAGTCATGTCCCACTAGCACAGACTCAGTGTTCACTAAGTTACTACCCATTAAAATGAAATTTTTTCGTAATTCTTTTTATTTATTTGTTCTATAGGTAACTACAATTGCAACAACACTGAGTTATGTTAAAATTAATGATTAATTTAAATTAAATTAAATTTAGTTTTTCTGTCCCACCGTAAATATCATTGCTGTTACTTGCATGGTTTTAGCAAGGGTCGAACACTTAGTTGATAACTTTGCAAGATTTTGCCACCCGAGGTCGCCACAGTACCAACACACGCATGGAGACCTTTCAAACACGTTCGAAGCAGCACTATTTTTGTAAATAATTATTCATTTACAATTCGTACACTTTACAACTGTCATTTGCTGTTACCTATATTGAACCTAATGTTATACAAGTGTAGAATTGCCTCGAGTATTAACATATTTGTTAGAAAGTGTTGATTAAGGCCGTAGTTCGTGGGCATGAAATAGATAGACCTAACTGATTTTCTGGCTAAAACAACGTGGTTTGGTCATTGCTGTTATTGTCATTCCTGTTGCTTGTCAAATAGTTATAGTAATAATAAATATATTAAGCTCAGCCAACAGCTGTGCTAGAAAGGAAGACATATTGCTAAAACTTTGAAGCTTTGCTTTGAAAAGAAAAAACATTTTTATAGAAGTTATGTCACAGCCAAATTATACTCTTTTGGTGGAATGACCCGGATAATGCAAGTCTTGTGCCTAACACGAGACATATTCCATCTCAGGCTGCAATGTAGTAATTTCAAGGATACTGAATATCACCGACTGCAGCTTTAAATCATTCGCAAATTTAGCCTGGCCTGGATTTACCAGGTAGCAGGTTAAACAGTTTAAATTAAATTATATCTATTGACCCTATAGTACTGAACCTTCTGGCACTCTACTAATTACGTGCGACTCGGCCGATTTAGATATGCTGATTACTACTTGTTGGTTTCTGCCAGTGACGAACGAACGAATTCAGTTTAAGAGTGGCCCACAAAAGCCGTACGTTTTCTAATTCATAAAAGCAGCTTACTAAGTTCCATTGATTCAAACGTCTTTTTAAAGTCGTAAAGAATGATGTCGGAAGATAAACAGTGGTTAAGAGCCTCAATATATTTATTTAATACTGGTATTAGGTGGTGTACCGAGGAACGATCTGTTAGGAAACCGAATTGATCGCTGTTGACAAGATTTAATCAGCTGGCGTATTGTAGTATTGTGTTGTGCACAATTGTCTCCATTATCTTGCAAAGCACTGTGGCGAGTGCGATTGGTCTAGGATTGTAGCTGTTGGGTATATATACTCAATAATAAGATTAAGTTTTAGTGTTGGAAACTCAGTTGACAATGCTTCAATTTCTTTCGAAACCAAATTAATCACAAGATCTAATGTCCTTGGAAGACCACTGAGACACCAACAGCTCTTGTAGCGCAGTCTTTTCTAATGATCTCAGCGGGATATCTCCCAGTTATCATGGAGTTCATTACAGCTGGAGTTAGCCAGGTTTCCACCACGAACAAAACGTCATAAAGGTTTCCAGATAATAACGTGTGGAATTAACACTCATTTGCAATTAGCCTAAGCTACGGGCATTCAGAGAGATCAGCATATACCACTAGAGATGTATGAACCGAATGTGACTGTGGAAGTGTGATGGGTTGTGGGATGATAAAATACAGAATATGTCCCAGGTAACTCTTCAAGTTTTCTTTCCATTTAAGGACACAGATAATTTCATCTTGTAGCACACTCTTACCCCTTGCTGTTAGGTGGATACCATCTGTAAACATCAGCCTCCATCCTGTCGAAAACAGCATATCAACCGAGATGAAGTTACAGTTTGTGTCCATGGAGAATTTTCTCAGTAACTTATTAGTTAGCACGCTGTCATAATCAGCCTGTGCATGGATTTTATGTAGTGTTGGGAAGAGATCGACATACTTTTGCTGATGGTTGTATTAACTTAATACATTCATCTATCGAAGAAAGTTGTTGTAGAAATTTCATTGGCGAGTCCATTGTTCGAACCAGCACATACAATCACTGAGAGCAACAGTCCTGTATATTTCAGGACACGAGGAATTTTTCCAGTTAGTTCTTGGGGTTTATCCCCTGGAAATCTCCAGATTTGCGAATCTAATTGGTTTCCTACCTACGAACACGCGAGTCTCCCACAATAATAGTCTGTCGCTGTGTTGTCCTTCTTGGCGTTGCATGGGAATAGGTTTTCGTTGATCAGTATTTTGTTCAGGAACACTTATTGATCTTGATCTTTTATTGTAGGTTTTCTTTGGTACTAGTACTAATCAGACTCAATAGTTGTTTTTGTTTTTGTTTATTTTTGTGGACCTACTACCTGGACTGTAGTAACGGTAAGGGGTAACACAAAGTTGGTTTGGCTGCTTAAGCTACGTCTCACCGTTAGTTATTTCCTTCCGTAGTCGGTGTTTTCACTGACAAATTATTGTTGTCAACTTTTGGCGCATTGACAAAGGCGTGATATAGAATTGGAGTTCGATCAACGTGGGTTGACGGCAATTCCACCTTTCGTTCCTTGTTCGTGGAAGGGAGCGATTTGACCTCGAAGTTGTCTTCTGGGTCCACATGGACGATTTTGGTATCTGAATAACTGAAAGTCTGCTGGTGCACAATTTTTCAATCATAGCCAAGTGATACAACAAAAAAGTTTCAAATCTTTCTGATAACGATGACATGTGGTGCTTTATTTTCTCCTAACGTTCAGTGATTTTAGTGAGTACCCTTAATTCCATTTGTTCCAGTGTGTTATTAAGACCTTAGTTTAATTGAGTTGATGTATGCATTGATACCAGTTTCTGGTTTATGTCTAGACGATTTAAATTCCTTCTCCTGGTAAGAATTTTCCAGATGCTTTTTAGTCGTACAACAGAGTTCATGACATTCTCATCATGATACCCATTGTTCGTGTTTGCAATATCCCATGTTGTTGTTATGCTGGAAGGTGACTGTCCTGCAATGAAGTACATTGTTGCCCTTCGGTTTGAATTGACAGGACCGAATTTAACAATACAGTTGTCTCCTGGAAATAAAAGATAACACTTATCACACTTAAGTAGTATTTCTCCGGAACTGTATAGAACTGTTGTGAATCTTGAAACAGTTCCACGTAAAACACACTAAAACGGCCTATGTCCAGAGCAGACTCAACCATACGATTAAAAACTTCCAATTTTTTATCGTTCCAGCACTACATTACACACATGCAAAGGTTTTCCCTAATTCCATTAATCACGTACAGATTCAGATTTTTTTAATGCGTTAGCTGCGTCACATAATTCAAATTTAAGTGGCAGCTCGCTGGATCCGCCCCACATAAAACACACTTAAATGGACTCTCCAGAATATGCTCAACCATGCCGTAAAACAAATGGAAATATTATCACTACAACGCCACACTAATTGGATAAAAATGGGTTTGTTTCAGAACTGACATAAACTCGTTGATTCTGAGAAACTTTATGCTGCGTCTGACAAATCAAACTTAAGTGCTACTGGCTACATATAGGAACCAAATTTAAACACGTCACCACTAAACAAAGCTCAATACTGGAGACATCGTATCCATAACGTACTGGAGCAAAGATGGCGTCCTTTTGGAACAAAGTTGGCTCCTCCTTCTTTCTTTCAAATTTGTGAACTTCAGCTTAAATACAGTTTTATGGCCAAATTGGGTGGCAAAACACACAATCACTTTAAATGTTTCAAAGGCTATAATTTCGTTATTATAAAACTGACTGTTCTCATTATTTTAAGGGTTTAAAGATTCACTGAATGTTTTATTCCCTTCTTTTCAGAACTAATCCACCAGATGCAAACTCAGTTTCATAAGAATCATACTTTTGTAGAACTCCATTTTCACTCACTGTGGCCAGCATTTTTCAACCTTTAAATATGTGATTGCAGATACTCCACAAATTTTATGTCATATTGTCTCTCTGATGGTATTGTTTCCACGTACTCTAAAAAATGACATTACGCTTTACCATTGCATGATGGTTTTTTAAAATTCTAGTAGGTACATACTTTTTGGATGATAGGATTAAACCTGGGTGAATAGGAGGGAAATTCCGCACTTTGGAAATGCAGAAGATATTACGGAGTCTGTTTGTTATTTAGATCTTTCTACAGTGATATACTTTAGTAGCAATACACAAAACAGTGTTATAAATTGAATGCTTGGCACAGTTTTTTTTATACATTGTTTTTCACCAATGTTAAGTGTCATTTGAAATGGATTATGCCTGAGGGTTAGCTCATAGCTCTAAAGCAAAAATAAGATTTGAGATTTACAAATCATCGGAAATATCCCAAATGCAACAGCAGTTAACGTTAATTTTTTTTACAACACGAAGGTTTTACACTCATTTATTTTCATTCTCGAAGTCAAGAACCACTTTTGACTTCTAAGCATTTCTTACGTTAACACACAACATATTAATTACTAAATCGGATAAGCGAGGAAATTGTAGCATAGCCTTTTCCCGATAATTAGCGCAAGATAGAAATTTGCAAAGAATAAGTCAGCAACAGTGGAGATAAAAATGCTAATTCGATTGCCTGAAATTTATAATTGTGATGTTAAGGTATACATTTTGTCTGAATACAATGGTAGGTTCTTCTGGAACATAAATAAGCAATGAAAATCCTGCCTTCTTGGGTGGGAGTATGGGATATAAGCTATTGCTTTAAGTAGGATGCTGCGAGTTGCGCATGTTTAGGAGCAAAAGCTACGAGCTAGGATACAACGAGTGAACAACTGGTTCAACTTTGGTTACAGCACGTCAGCTCGTCAATGTTTATGCAGTCGTGGACGTTAGCGTCAGACTGGTTTTATTCAGACTAAACATGCACTAAGCAACCACACATACGTCTATGTGTTTTAATATCTATTCATTTGAGAAATCTCACATTTGCAACAGCCCTTCAATACATCCATTTTAGCTTCGACTGTTTTCAGATAAGTTTCAGAGGATGACAAAAGGAACGGTTGGCTTGTTTGGCCTATGCCTGTCGTACCGTATGCCTCTAATATTAAAATTACTTCCACAGGATTGAGTAAGCGGCAAACAGATATGCAGGGATACATCAAAGTGCAGCACTTTTCATGTGTGTGTGTGAGGGGGGGGGGGAGGGGTCTTGGTTCACTTTCTCACATCGCTTCTGGCAAAACGTGAGTTTTGACGAAATTAGGGCTGCGACCCACGAGACCAGCAGGCCTTATCCCAATCGAGTGGCCCTTGGGGCCTTTTGGTGGCCTTGCTTCCTTTCATCCTCCCATCGCGTCTGTTTGTACCAACCAACCAACTTCCATCGAGTGCTTGTTGGGATCAGAAGTCCTCCTCACCGGCCATCAATAATGGATCAAGGAATCTGATCTCGTTTCATCAGCCCTCCCACCGACGCCAGTGAAGAATAACGTATACAACATTCATTTGCTTGAGCCCCGAACAAGAGCCAGTGATGTTGTATTTCACCTCGAATGTCACCAACGACATTGACAGCCGAGCCGTTGAGGCGTTTGCACTCCGCCTGGAGATGCGTCCTCAATGCCTACAAGGTCGATGAAGAAATCTATGCCTCCCCTCTTAGCAACACTCTCTTCATAATAACGTAAAAGGGAAAGGGCATGATGAAAGACATTGAGAATGAGAAGGAAAGAAAAAACATTTTGCGCGCTAGGATTTTATGGGTGAGATAAGTCTGGATATACGTAACACTTCTCGTCTTTATTTTACTACTTTAAAAACTCTGAAAGGTCGTCTTCTAAGCGAAAAACTTGTGAAGTTTATGCAAGTCGTAAAAACAGTTTGCTGTTCTGTGATCGTTGCTTGCAAGGTTATCTCTGCCATTGGGGAGAAGGTTATCGTGGTCGCGTTGCCACAATGTTATGCTAAATAGACCGTCACTGCAGTGGGTTGAGTCAAAAAAAATAGCTCCGTTTTGTTCAAGCAGAAGTGGGTATTATAAAAACTATAGATGAAAAAACTTGCAATCTCCAGTGGTTGGACCATTGCGGTTACACTGCAAGAACATAATGAAGTAGGATAGCGAGAAAAATGTTTATAAATGCTGTGTAGGAGCTTTCCAGCACCCCCAATGAATTTATTAAAAGAGTTAAGTTTAAAATCAAACTTTTTTTCCTTTCATACATAAAATTCATCAAAGGGGTCTTGCCCTACGTGGTCACAACTGATCGTAACGCACTCAATATATGTCTAAATTGAAACCGTACATCAATTGGGTTTATGATTCTTTACTGTTGATCGGTCTTACGTTTTATTTATTCTGCGGATAGTGACCACTTGGTTCTGACACTGTCACTGTTTTATTTTTGTTCACACTGATTATTTTAATAAAATTTCATGCTAAGCAACGACCAGTCATCTTACATTATAAACCATGTAATAATGAAAACGTGCGAGTGTGTCAATTCGTTGGCTTGAAGTTGAAATTGGGACCTTGTTGCCCTGAAAGGAAGTTAAAATTGGCACATTGTTGCCCCAACTAACAATTAGCTCTGCACGGTCATCGCAACGGCATGTCTTATATGACGTCATGTACGAAGGACAGTTATTTTTCGCACGCTACTGGGAGTGGGGAGGGGCCTGAACGGGGAATGCCCGTTGGTGGGGAGGTGCTTATGGTACAGTCACTATTTGATTACGATATTGCTTTGCGGAGGGAGAGGATTGACGGAAAGAGGAGTGTTACACAAACAAAAATCGACTGTTGCAGTGAACGATCAGGCAGCACCGAGCAAATACTGGGAAACAACCACGGGTCAAACAAATCTCCGGGAGAAGCCGGGTACGATGCTAGTTAATTATAGAATAATGTGCTATGAGTGTGATGTGGCATTACGCAGACCGATCAACTCTGACTACTGTATAATATACAAAAGTCCTACAGACGTCTTGAAAATCACTAAATTATAAAACAAAGTACTTCGATTAACATTTCTTACGCAAACTGGCTCCACAACAAAACCAACAGCATGAAAACGGTCATATTTAAGACTCTTTAAGACACATTCATAGAGCTCTCATGAAATGTCTCACTATTGCAAACACTATTTCAATTCTTCTACAATATGTCCGGTTGTGGGTATTTCATTTTAAGTAGAGTAACTAAGGATGAAGACAAAAACTTACTTTAATTTGTGACTTTTAGTTTAGTCGTATGAGTTCATGCGAGGTTTGACTACGAAATTGTGTTACAAAATGGGGAGACAGAAATCGAACAACGTATTCATACTACGAGAATCTAATCAAAAAAATTGGAAATGTAAAGAAAAGTCCCAATGCTTTTGCATTAAGGCTAGTTTCAAAAAGCAGTAACGTCCGAAACGAACCTAGGCAGTTGATTTGTTGAGACAGTAGTTAATTTAGGTACTTTCCATGTCATATACCACTCTTTTCTGTTACTAGCCTTATTTTCAAATTAGGAATTTTTAAACATATCGTAGTTGCCAAGACACTACGATCATTTAAATTTTCTTACTTGTATCGTTTATATTCTGAATTAAAAAGAAATGTGGTGCAGTGAAAAAACTTGCAAAATGACATTTTGCACCATTTTCCGCCATTTTACCACGAGTTCTACTATGAAATTAATCATTTGTGTGTTTTAGAACGAAACTCCTTTCCGTATTAATTTCAGTCATGGAAAATTTGCAGGAAAGGAGTTGAGTGCTAAAACGCCCAAATTGTAGATTTTATAAAAGCACGAGTGGCATTCGCTGTGAGAATTTTTGTTTTCTTTCCACAAAACGCTTCCCCCAAGTAATTTCGATTTACGGTTTCGATTTCGATTTTCGATTCACGATTTGCGAAGTAATTCGATTTAAGATGTTTAGTTTTACGATGTTTACGATATTTTCCTCTATTTGGTGTAGCAATAGTAGCCCCCAATGCATTCCGTGATCGTAACTGTAATTTCGTTAGCTTCGGCATTGGTATTTCGTATTAATAATAATAGAAGGTGTCGGCCAATAAGCTAATAGCTTGTTATTAGGCCCAAGCGGCAGATGTTAAGTGGAAGGTTTTACCACCATCAGGAACAGTTGTTTTTTGCCGCATGAGGGAGGAAACCGGAGTACCCGGAGGAAACCCTCGTGCAACGGGCGGGAAACAACCGGACAAAAACCCGTACATATACACTTCCCTTCCCAGGATCGAACCCGGGTCGGTACGAAGCCAGAGATGTAAGCTGGGACCAAGACGCCTATCGAATTTGACGCCCCAGTGCTCGCAGCTACCCGTGGCCTAAACCTCATTTTTATGCCGCTCATAAATGAAGTTAAAACGTTAGCTCCGAATTCTGAAGAGAATCACGTTCGTGTTTCCCCTAAGTGTTCAACGATTCGCGAAGATGACGTCATTGCCTTAATATGGGCATCACGAGAATGAAAGCAAATTGTTTTCTCTAAGTGAGATATACTGTACAGATCAGTGGCTTGTTTGTCGTAGACCATTCATTAACGAGTAAATCTTTGATATAATATAATTACTGAGTAGAAAGTAAGTCGAGCAGGGTGCTCGTTTTACGGGGAAGAATACAAAAATTCTCACAATGACGGCCTCTTCCGATAAATGGGGGCATTACTCATTAACAGGAGCTTGTAAATAGTACAAAAACAATAGAGCAGTGAGACGACGTAGTATTATTGTATATAACTCTATGCTGGAGCCTTAATGGGTTAGCTGCAAGGGGCACTTCCGACAGAAACAGAAAGGCATCATACTGAAGCCGATGTTGTGAAGAGTGATTTCTTAGACCTAAAACGCGCGATTTTTGTTGTTGGAGAAAACAACGGTATTTTAAGCCTAAGAAACCCGCTCTTCCGTTGTTTTTCCCTCCATTTTTATGTAGTGCACCTTGTAGTTATGTCCTCCAAAACCCATACTGGTGCCAATATGGCGGCAAATGTCACTGCTCTATAAGACGGGCTACACCACATTTACCGAACTATATGTACTAGAAAATGTATCCCCCCTTTACATGGAATATTAATCTAAAGGCATGATTTTCATGCGATGCTAACTCACTTGGCAAGTCCGTCGATGCCGCAGATCTGGGAAGGCCATGATGATAAACCGTGTTAAGGCAAGATTACATTTTTAATTTCAATATAGTAGCAACATCTTAAAGGGATACGCGACGTTCCTGATTAGGCCGTTAAAACTTAATTAAGTGGTTCTCGGGAACACGCGCATGTTTTTTTTTTCTCAGCACATAAAACATTTTTTATGACATTGTCTAAAAAATTAAAACAATTCCGATCACGCATCAGCACCTTCATAAACATTATCTGGGGCCGATAACCACATCATATCTGCTCCATCCACATGATCGCCTCGAAACAAATCGTAGGGTCGTTCAGAGGCATGTCACGACTAAAAACTTGGATCTGAAGAAGGACTTTTTTCAAATGTGCAACTTTTAGGCCTACACGCTCCCCCTTTACTGGAATCAAAATACAGATATTGTACCCCACAACAAAATGTAAGCGACTGGTTTTGTTTTGTTTTGTTTGGTAAAATAAAATAAAAAAAATCTCGCGCATCTGGAAAATCACGAATAAAACGTAAAAAAAAAAAATAACACCGTCAATTTTTTTAGTTCCACTCCTGAGAACCACTTAATTAATTTTTAGCGGCCTTAAGTCAAATACTGTATTACATAGAATTAGTCAGACTGATTCACACCCTGTTTTATGTGCTCATTCACAAGTACAGTTTTGTCGTCTGCATTTACCGATCTGTCAACATTTGGCAGTTTTAAAAATGGTGGACGTGTCATATTTCCTGAGGCCGTGGGCCATGACACATACGACACGTGATTTTAATTTCTACCACTCGTTTTGCTATATTCTAAATTTTTAAGGAATATTAATAATTAGGCATATTAAGTAATAAAGTTCCGAAGATCACAATTACTCACATGAGCGAGAGATGCTGTAATCACTAGTTTAATTTTTTTTTTAATTTCCCTCTTACACAGAGAGTCCCAAAAATATGAAAGAAGCGAACACAGAAGAGGATACTGCAAACGAAGACTGAAGCAAGTGAACGAATTCAACAGCAAAAATAGCAAACGAATCCTTCTCACCCGTTTTGAAGCTCTCAGTCCTCTTATAACAATACAACACGACGGGATCTCAACAATGAACGAGGACGAGGAGTGCTGGGATCCGCGGCGGAGGGCTGGGATCTTGGATCTTGGATCCCAGCACTCCACGTGGATCCCAGCCCCCGTTTGTGTTAACAATGAAAAGTGGAAGAAAACAAACAAATGTAATAAATTGACTGAAACAAATAAAAAAAAAACACAACGGTTAAAATAAAACAACGCTCAGCAATTCACGTCACTCACAACATTGCAACCGCTGCTTTACAAACGTTGGTTTCCATTAAATGACAAAAAGGAATAAAGCAACCGAATATAATCAATTAAATGGAACAATTTTTGAAAACAACATCACCTCAAACGTCAAAAAGATCGTTCACGAATTCATGTTAACTTACAGCATTGTAACTGCTTTCAAAATTAAATGTTGCTTTTTCCGTTACGTGTAGCATTGCTCCTTAACGAATATTCTACACAAACTTTCTTCTGGCTGAACGCAACAATGTATTCCACTCGCGCTCACTTGCGCTCAATAATGTAAGTCGGACTGATAGCTTCAAACCGGGTGAGAAGAAGGATATCGCCCGCTTTCCTCATGCTGGAATCCAACAATGGCTCGGGCGCTGCGCGCCCTCGACATTGTTATATCCAGCACTCGGAACGCGGGCGATATCCTATACAACATCTGGATAGCGCTGTCACCACGCGCCGGACGCTACAGAAATGATAAAAGAACGGCCCGTGTTGCACTATTTGTTATTATTTTTCTGCATTCTTGACAATATTAGAACTTTCCCAGCGAAATATTATGGCGAATGGCTATTTGTCGTTCATATAACGCTCGGGGCCACTATTCTTATATATTGGGCTTCATTACCGCCACCACAAAAAAATCGGCTTAGCCATCCAAAAACCTCAATATTTCCGAAACGATATGGGGTGCGAGTTTTATCTTCGAGTTTGGCTCCCTTGTGGTACGTTCGCTCAGCCAAAGACTACATTTGAGAAATGGTATCCCCATATTGAGATAGTTTTTTGAAAATAGTGGCCATGTCACTATTTTTTCAAAATATGAAAGAAATCGGATCATAACAACCATGGTCTTTTTATTCTGAAAATTGTGGTAATGTGCTAATGGCATGATTAACCGAAGCACAACTTCCTACCTGCTGCATAATAGGAAAGCATTCATCGAACTACCGTGGAATCGTCTCGATGAACTCTTGTGTAATTTCGTATGGTTATTTTTTACAGTTGCTTGTGAAAATTTATTTCATATTTTCATATAACTGAATGACGAAATATGATGTCTAGAATTTTACAGTCAAACCTTGTCCGTATTTTTTCTAAGGTTTGAATATTTAGACCCTTACAATAAGGGTTATGTTGGCGTAACTGACTCCTTATATCCCAATATTTAATAATTTTCCGTTCGTGTATATATATATATATATATATAT